>VXAK01003670.1:199882-215205 GCA_013399435.1 Arenaria interpres | reverse complement strand
AAAAACAACCAAAAAAAAACCAACAGAAAAAGGACTCGGCAAACAGGTGCTACCTTACTCCTACTGCAGGCATTTGTGTTTAAAATTATAAATCTGAAAAGCTCCATTTGATTGAGACACCTAAACGGCAGCGATAGCTCAGTTTTTCACCTTTTGTTGCCTGCACGATTCTTCTGCGAATCCCACGGGCTGTACTGGATGTAAGCACCAAAGGCTGTTTATAGATTTTATACATGGGTAAAACGGTATCGTTGTCCTCAAAGCAAGACTGAGAACTAGGTTCCACTTCCCTCCTGCCTTAACGACTAGATTGGAGACGCACCTGCTCTTGCTTTTGCACACCCCCTCTGGCTCCAGGGAGCTCAAATCCTTTCCTGCACACTCCTAACATCTTTAGGAAAAAGGATAATCAGTGTCTTCATCCCAGGAGAACGGGTAACTTTCCAGGCAGGTGGAAGATGCGAGTTCAAACCCCCTCAGAAAAAGAAGATATATACTATATATATATAGATAGATAGAGAGAATTTATATATATAACCTAAGCATTCCCTCAGTCTGGTTAAGTGTCCTCCGAGCTCTCCAGGATCCTGGGCAGCTTGAGAGAAATCTCAAATAGACGTGGCATTTGAGCTGGAGTATCAGGATTTAAAGCACTCGGGCAACCAGGCACCTCAGTCCCTTTTCGTAGCTGGCCATAAACCAAAATCAGAACTCCCAGCTACTTCAGGGAGAGCAGAAGAGAAAGCAAACCACGTTAATCCTTTTAAAACTTTAATCTTTTAATCATAACATTTCAAAAAAGTACCCATTGAATATGACCTGAAAATATATTTTTTTTTTTAAAGTTCAATATATCTGGGTTTAATTTCTTGTTCAGTCGTCTATAATGTATCCCATTTTCACTGATTACCTTTTCTCTCCTTTCATCTAGCTGTTTTGTCATTCCTCCCTCCAGGTGGGCAGAAACAGTCCAGATACACTCTTCTGATGAACTAGATGTCAACAATATTTAACAGATAGTGATAACCGGAGAATAGAGTCTCCGGTAATAATGTATATTATGTAAGATAATGTATATTGCCCAGCAGAACGTAGCTGTCATGCTTCACGCTATTCTGTCTCATCAGTATTAAAAACTGCTGGTATTGATTCAAGCATTCCAGTTTTAAATTTTACCACCTAAATTTACTAATACTTTATTAAGATGCTTGTAATTTAAAAGAAAAATACTGTAACGCATTCTTCCTTCCATTCTACCCACATATGTGTCACTCTTTGTATCTGACGTTGTCAACACTTCGGTTTCTAACTGTGTCACCTTCTCCACATGTTTCATTCCTTGCTGCCACTGATTCTCCTCCATCCCATCTCTACACTTCTGCTTTTATGATGCAGCCACCTAAAAAGCTTTTGGACTATGTTCGAGACACTTCTTCTGCCGTTTCCAACGAGGTAAATGAATGATTCTTCTTCAGCTTGATTCTCTTGGGAAGAAGGGTCGGAGCGCTCGCCGTTTGTGTCTGACGTTTGTTAAAATTCAGTGGATTCCTCCTGATAGCTGTGAGGCCTTTCTAATTCATAATCATCGTATCTTTGTCTTCGTATCTTTCCAGATCACTAGTGCATTTGGATGTTGATCTTATTATCCTAGGAACTGTGAGTCCTTATCCCCAGAACTTCTCAGAGATTAACACTCAGAACGACCCAGCAGCCCATCCGGCTCTAACTCTTTGACAAATTCCCACTTTTTCAGAGTTGGGCGAGTGCACTGCTTTCCGACACAATGAATACATCAGCACAGGAGTATTTTTTTTTTAATTAAATTACCTGACTGAAAGTTGCATGTGTCAAGTGAAAGCCTTTGTGGCTAAGCTATCCTTTCTCCAATTAAGTATTTATAACTGATCGGGCAATACAACAATTAATAATCCTGTTGTAAGTTTATGACGGCAGGACTGACGATCACTGCCGTTAATCCAAAGGAAAAGCACCAGGATCGGGCAGTGGGCTGGCACTGCCCTGCTCTGAGTGGGAGAGATTCAGGCTCTCATTCCTTCTCCCCTCCCTCCTCATTTTTGCAGTGTTAGGGCAAAAGTCAGTGATGACAACTTTACCTCATCTGGTGGCTTTACCTCATTCATGTTCATGATTCGCTTTCATCTTCCATAGTCTCTCCAAAATTTAAACGCAAATCGTGGCCTTAAATTGTTAATTGTTTGCAAGTTACTCCGGTTTGGATTTAAGCTCTATAAATCTGGACAAGCCTCAGGATTGTGAAATTTGGGGCCAGTTTTCTGAGACAGCAAGCTCCTAGGCCTTGTAGGGAGAGCTCATTTGTCAGCAGGCTTCATTATTTAAGATTTGTATCACGTAGCAAGGGATCCCACCAGGACACTCTCTGAAGTTTTGATTTATGGATTATACTGAAATTAATTCTGCTGTGAGGCGAGGAGAACCACGCAAACATGACAGAACACGGATCAAATGTTATTTAAAACTTGAGTAAAGATCATTCTCATTTTCTCCGTAATTTGTAACTGTAGTTTAATATATCTCATATTAAAAATCAGGTAAAGAAAAATTTTGGACTTTTGGTGAGAAGAGCAGCTGAGATGCAAACAGTTAACAGACGTTAATAATTCAAAGGCTTTAAAGTTACCTTTCCAGGGAAAATAAGTCTTCTGTAACTTCAGGTATTCTGTGTTGCTACTTGCTACTAGTGCTGTTATCAGTGTTAAATACTTCTGTGTTCATAAGCTCCAGTTTGGATCAGAATAATAAGAGGGAGAATCCCTCCTCCAGTGAGATTACAAATCTGGGATAAGAATCCATAAAGGATGTGCTCACTGCAAACCCCAGTGACGTAACCTGACCATTAGAAATGGCAGAACTGGGTTCTTTCAAATCATAATTGGCTTCACTTGTAGAACCCCGTGGCGGAGTCTGTTAGACCGAGCGTTATGAATGTGAGCTCTGTCCTATTACGGGTGTTTGTGCCCAGTTCTCGTTCCTCTGGACTTCAAAAGACATTTTGAAGGCAACAAATTTTGAAAACAACATTGGGTTGTAAGGTTGGCAAACAGGGTTGTCTGCAGTCCTTCTGTGCCAAGAAGGCTTTAAAAGTACATAAAGGTACCATATAGAGGAAAAGTCTAGAAGGCTTCTATAGAGAGAAAAGTAGTTCTTCAGCTTATGAAGCTGTATGATAGTTCTATTTCCAGTTCATCGGGTTAGCTCTGAAATGGTGTGCCAGCAACTTGGAACAAGTCTAACCTTTGAACCGCGCTGCTTTGTACCCATGAAGAAATACCCCAGGGACCACGCAGTTCGTCCTAGATTCATGCCTAGCTACCAGAATTGTAGCATTACCTAATTCTCACTGCAGGCTTGAAATGTATGAAATGATTGATTTATATTTAGCGGTCGTTTAAGGTTGACTTCATAGTAATAATAAAATTATGGAGCAGTACTCCATTCTATCTTCCAGGGTTTGTGAAGTAGCTAATTCTGTAACTCCATAAGCAACAACTAATGTTCTGTGATAAGAACTGCTCGTACCAGGAATAGAAGGTGGTCAACAACCGGCCACAAACTTTCTGGCTATAACTGATTTGGGGGATTTTGGTGAGTAATTGGGAGGGAGGAGAAGCTCTGCAGACCTCACTTGTGCATGAAGGGAATTATTTTCAGATTTTTATGATTTTATGGTAAAAGTTCGTTTCAGCTGTTTTGTATCTCTTTTTGAAAAGGGGATAGCAAAGCATGACTTTGGATCATTATTTAGTAGTGCTTTAACAGTAAAAAACATTATTGAAGTACAATATGAAATGAAACCTTGAGATGCTTTCTAAAAACTGCGTAACTATTCTCGTGAAATATCGTGCTGGAGTGCCCAGGGTGTCAGTCATCAGAGTCTGTTTTCATAGGATTTCTCACAGGGTAACAAAGCGTAATCAAACCTGAGAAGCAGGAATTGTCACCCCTTTTTTCAAACACAGACACGTAACAGATTTGTGTATTTGTTTTCACAGACTTCCTTATATCATCACTATTCGACTGACAGAGGCCTGGACAGGCCCTCTAGGTAAGAAAAGCAATATATGATTTCAGCAGACGCGGAGTGTACAGCCCGAGGGTCTTCTGTGTGACCCGAAGCCAGCGGATGCCGCAAAGAGTCGCATTTTAACAGGCACCTTGTCAGCTACTGAGAAAACAGAGAGATGTGTGGAGAGAGGGTGTTCGTATTGTGACACCAAAGTGTAAACCTTACTTTTGTTTGACAAGGGCTGCCTGTTTCCATTCAAAATGAGCCCTGCCGTGTTCCCAGTCTTCCCACTAACATCCCTGAGCTGCTGCCTCAATGGCAGAGATCTGTCCTTCAGCCTCGCTGCCTGCAGCGCTCTGCGTCCTGTTCCCCTGAGCTCGCTGCCTCATCCATCCTCTCTCTCCCTCTGTCTTTTTCCTATCTTTGTGCTCAACTTCTGATACCCAAAATTAGTCTAAAAAAAAAAACATTGATGCATTTATTTCAAAAAATGCATGGGGAAAAAAGCACAATAATTTTGTATAGAATTTTTTAAAACAATCAGGTGAAGAAGAAATAGAAATTCGGCTTTTTTCTGTGGAATATGCTGGAAGATGTCTCAGACCAGTGCCTCTCCCCTTTACATGTTTTGATGTGTTTGTCCTGGCATTGTTTAATCTATAAACTGCTAATAGAATGATGAGCTTGCTTTTTTAATCCCTGAATTCTGGTCTGTGCTGCTAATGCTGCCTATTTCCGTAGTTCCGCGAGTACGGCGAGCGACTACCGAAAAAGAAGGAAGTCGGAACCCGCTGTAAGTCATCAGCGGGCACACAGTGATCAGAACGCCAACAGACCTACCCTGGGCCGTCCGGACACGCAAGGCCCATATTCCACCCTTCGGAAGCCTTTAACTAGCTCGTCTCCTTCTTCCCCATCGAGAGCAAAAGGTAAGAGGAGAACGTATTTGTCAGCAGAAGACTGTTGTTTTTTCCACAACACCTTGGTATCGAACACAACTCGCTGCCGTTTCTCAGTGCACTTCACTGGGAGGTTTCTTCTGTGAAGCAACAGCTTGTTGTTGAACAACTAACTCCTTTATTCTTAATGTGTAATTCCTCCCCGTGTCATTTCAAGCTGAAAAGGTGGATTTGTAACAAGGATTTTCCACTTTCAACTGCTTATTCTAACAGAAAATTGCCTAAATGAAGAATATTGTTTGTACCACAATATATAAACCCATAAAGTTTTAACTCCGCTACTCTCTTATTAGATTATTGTGATTTTAAAACTGTTTACAGTATGTATAGAAAGGAAATCAAGAAAAGTAGCATTTAAGATCAGAGATGTGTTTCCAGAATAGTAGACCATTCACATCTATAGCTGATACCTTAGACACTGTCGGTTATCAGGACCTAATTCAATCAAGCAAACATCCACGGTCTGGTTCTTGATTTTGTAAATCCTTGGAAGAATTCAGTACTGCATATACAATCTAATTAGCTGCTTTTTCCAAGTAACTTGCCATTCCATTACCATTCTCCATGTCTCTCCAGAAAAGAGATAACTGAATCAGTTGTTGGTTGGGGTTTAGGATTTTCAGTAAGTTTTTTTAGCAAGACAAAAGGTTTCCAGTAAAACAACTGACGGAATTAGTATACAGAGCAATATCGTATACAACACGTCTCCTTCTGTTTAGGTTATTTCCGTTCATTTAACCCTGTATTTTGTAGCTATACTTCCTAATGTGCCTATAGCTCTATTAGGGACTCTATAAACCTTTGTGAAAGTCAGTTCCCACTGAAAAGAATGTAATACCCAGGCTGCAACAGAACGCGTCATACAAAGAAAAGCAGTGAGGAATATGAAGAGTGAAGTGATGGAAAAGCAAATGTATTTTAAATCCAATGTTACCGGGGTAATTTAAAAAGTGGGTAAACTCACCCATTTGGTGTACCAGGCCAGGCACTGAAAAGTTGGTAAAAAAAAGTTGGTAAATTCATTTCTCTGCATTTCCCTTTGACTACCCCACTGATAACAAGCACTTACCCTGACTTAAACACTCCCTGTGTTTGACAATCCTTCCCTTAAGAACATCTACCACTAATTAGCTAATTAACTTTTGGAAGGTGACCTAGCTGTGTCACTCTGTTCTCTCCCAGCATTATGAAACCTACTAGAATGTTACTTTTTATTGGAATTAACCGCTCTGGTAAAGAAGCAGCACATTATAAGCTCTTTGCTCAGCGTGGATTTTGAACTCAAGTGTTTCAGTTTCTGATCCAGAATCAAGTTGTTCCTCTAGAAAGCAGATTGAGCTGTTTGAAGCGTGTGTCCTGAACTGATTGTTGCCACTTGAGACCATTTTTGAAAGTTCAGTGCAAGTATGAGAGACCAAAGTTCCAGATGTGTCTCATAGTGACTTCTAGACCCAGCACGCGCGTAAAAGTACGTCTTAAAACTTGCTTGAAATCTCAGGCTTTGTTATGGAAGTCAAGCTATGGATGTCAGCTTGTTTCTTCTAGGTGCTGGTTAGGCTGACTAAACTGATAGGTTTTCCTTTAAACCCACGTAGCAGTTCCTCAGCCGCCTTGTTCTGCCCTCCATAAGCCGTAGACAGCACCGCTCCCTCCAGGGCTATCACGCAGGGAAAGAGCCAGTTACCTCTGCCACGTCAACGGCTGGGAGAAACTTCCCATTTGACCTTATATAAAGATTTTTCTTTAATTATCTTAGAATATGCAGTTGCTGTGAACTCTCTGAGCGTCATTCAGCTCAAAAATTCTGAGCGGTTTCTTTCAGAATGCACAGGTGGAAAAGTCAATATTTGGCTGATGTTTAGATTTGCCGTTTGGCTTCATCTTTAAATCCTTTGCAGCTTTTATTGTCTGTTGACCTGCTTCAAAATCAATATCAATACTTGTTTTCTTACGTTGCTTTGGCGGGGTGGGTTGCGGAGGGGGTGACATCTCCATAATTCATAAGGAATTCTTTTTGATGTTCAAATTATCATGAGTACATTTTTACAGCTGGAAAATAACTTAATTATTAGCTCTGCTGCCCCAGGCCGTAGCAACCTATGCACTGACCTGTGCTGCTAGATGCATTAATTGCTGTCTCTTCTCTAATCTTTCTGTTACTACTGATGTTAATTCCAACTTTCTGTATCTTAATTTCTGGCAATGTCTCTTTTTTACCATGCTGCTCTATGGATTATAAAGGTGGGGATATTAGCAAAGTGTATCCATCCCTTTTAAGTTATTCAGTGCACAACCACAACACCTCAAATGAATTAGATTACTGTAGCACTTACAGACAACATTTAGCTGTTCCGAACGATTCCAGAAGGGCCACCAACTACAAGAATGGCTGGCAAATGACTCGTCAAAATGCAGAAGTCTGGAGCAGCACAGAAGAAAATGCTTCTCCAAAGAGGAAATCTCGTAGCTGTGATGATCTGTTAACAGACGATCGCGATGGCTTCCCCGATGCGCAGGCCAAGTCTGAAAGCATGGGCTCTCTGTTATGCGAGGAGGACGCCAAAGAGGTTTGCTCCATGAACTGGGCCTCCCCGTATGTTCCTGAGGGCCGTGGTAGCACTAGGTCAAGAGTTCGTCACAGATCTGCGCATGATGCCCCAGGTTTCCTGAAAATGTACAAAAAGATGCACCGCATCAACCGCAAGGACTTGATGAGTTCTGAGGTGATTTGTTCTGTGAAGTCCAGAATCCTGCAGTATGAAAGGGAACAGCACAAAGGTATTCTTCAAGGCTGGAGAGAGTCTTCTACTGAAGAGGTGCCCAGAGACATGGTACCAACCAGAATATCTGAATTTGAAAAATTAATTCAGAAGTCAAAATCAATGCCGAACCTAGGTGATGAAATGTTGTCAACCGTTACACTAGAGCCTCCTAAAAACGGCTTGTGTCCAAAGAGGCGATTTTCTATCGAATCCTTGCTGGAAGAAGAAAATCAAGGCAGACATCCCTCTCAGGTACAACGGAGCTACAAGTCTAAAACCCTGGTGCCAATTCATATTGAAGTGACCAGCGATGAGCCACAGCGATCGCATATCGATTTTTCAGACAGCGATCAAGATGGAGTGGTTTCTGACCTCAGTGACTTTATCCAGATAGAGGGTTCATCCTTTTGTAGTGAAAGTGACTTTGACCACTTTTCCTTCACGTCATCTGAAAGCTTTTATGGATCAGGCCATCACCATCACCACCACCACCACCACCACCGGCATCTCATCAGCTCCTGCAAAGGGCGATGCCCAGCATCCTACACCCGCTTCACCACCATGCTCAAACACGAAAGGGCTAAACAAGAAACCACTGAGGATCCAAGGAGACAGGAAGCGGAGTCTGGCCTCTCTAAGATAGCATTCCTAGTCAGCCCAGTGCCTTTCCGGAGGAAAAAAAGTGCAGCTCCTAAAAAACAAACTGAAAAGAAAAAATCCAAGTCGTCTGTATTTGAAGCACTAGATTCCGCACTTAAAGACATCTGTGACCAAATTAAAGCTGAGAAAAGGCGGGGGAGCTTGCCCGACAACAGTATATTACACAGACTTATTACTGAGCTGCTTCCAGACATTCCAGAACGGAATTCATCTCTCAGAGCTCTGAAAAAGAGTCCCATGCACCAGCCTTTTCATCCACTGCCTCAAGATGGTGCTATCCATTGCCCACCGTACCAGAACGATTGTGGAAGATTACCTCTTAGTGCCTCTTTCCCAGACATGGACGCAACTAACAACAATGATAGTGCACTGTGTTTCCAAGGTGGATTCACTTTCTTCCTCTGTCCTTGTGATTTACTTCTCCAACCTCCACTCCCTGTATTTCCCACCCTTTTCTCATTCCGTGTTTATTTGTGTCGTCTCTAAGAAGCTTTCATCCCACCACATTCTTAAGGAACGGTGTCATTTTTACATAGGGGATGAGGATAGATAAATTTGCTGTCTATTCACAAAACACAGTAATCTGGAAAACTGGAGTAACGGTGTATTTCAACTAATAGATTATTAGCGCTATAAATTACAATAGTGTTCTTAAATTAAGCAATGTGGGGTTTTTTTCTCCAAGAAAAGACCTTGCAGAAGGTGACTGCAAGCATCAAGATGCTGGTCATACAGAAAACCATATGCAGACAGCTGCTTTTCATTATTTTGAAAAAAATATCTGCATCTAAAAAAATACAGAGGTACTGTATAGTTTTGTTACATGTAAGTGATAAAAATGCTGTTAATTCAGCCAGTATTATAGAAAATGGATTCTGTTTTCTTATGAAAATACACTGTTTCCACTGCTTGGTATTACTTTTTGTGAATAGACCCTAAGGTCATTTTAGGAAGTTTCCATTTCCACCATTCCAACAATACGATTTCCAATTTCTGTGGCAGCAAAACTAGTTTTTCTGACAGAATTATATATATATATATATATGTAAAAATATATATATATGAAGTCTTGCAAAATATCCTATCCTTTTAAAAGGAAAATTCTCAATAATCAAAACTTGAATGATACTGTCGGGGTGACTATGACTTTTTTAAAAGTCTGTCTTGACAGTGGTCTGGTTTTAAAGTTACTACTTTGAGTTGTTCATTGCTCTGCTCCTCTTTTTCTCAAAAAAAAGTTGCTTGAGCTTAAAATGTTTTTAAAGTTTAACCTTGCAATATTAGAAGAAACAAACTAGATTCATAGCAGGAGTTTACAAAGGTGCACCCCAGATGATTTAGAGTAATGTCTTTGGCAAGCCTGTCATTTATTTCACTTTTTAACTGGTAACACTTCTGTGTTAAAGAGTTCTGCTTCTAGACATTCGGTCCTCTGACAGGGCATCTTTGAGAATTGAATGACATTGCAAAGCTGGTATTGAAATCACAAAGGGATGTAAGAGAAAAGTGTCCTTAATATATCAATTATGCCATATTTGATCAGACCCATCTCACTTCTCGGGAACCTCGCACTTTTTCCTGTAGCTTTTGCACGTACCACGCTAGTAAATACGTATTTCAAGAATCATAGAATCATTTTGATTGGAAAAGACCTTGAAGATTATCAAGTCCAACCGGTAACCTAACACTGCCGAGTTACCACTAAACCATGTCCCTCAGCACTACATCAGAATTGAAGCTGTTACAATCTCAACTAGTTAAAACAGGCTTTGAGAACAGAGAATTTGGTAAGAAAACAGCTATTAAGTGAAGTTCAGAATTGAATTAGTCATACTTGAGGCCTGATCATGATTAATTCTGGCAGGCGGCTCTACACAATGAGACTGAAGCTATTGGAAATAGCTCTGGTCATATATCACAGTTGCTAACTGAGAATTTTCCAGTGCTTGAAAATAAGGAAATCCCCAGTGCAGAGTGAACGTGGGTCCGTAACAGCTTCTGCTGCTAGGAAGGAGCCTGGCGTGAGGGAGGTGGTACGCTCTGTCAACGTTAATATCCCTAAAGTAGCGTGGACAATTAGCACAGCAGAATATTCCATTCCATCAGCACCAGTCATGGCTGAGCGCTGATTCTAATGAACTTTGATGTTTTGTTGGCTCTGGGTGTCTCTCTTATAGCCACGCAGACCCCAAGCTCATAGCTAAGGCCCCCGAGAACTACCATCATTGACTGCATAAGGAGCTACGTAGAAATAACATAAGTGGTTCTTCCTAAAGCTGCTGTGTTTGCACTGCTTCCTTCCCCTGTTCTTCTCTTTCTGCTGGAGTTTAAAGAAAAAATAAATAGATGTGTTTGGAGGCATTATATCTTCTGTGCATATTATGCAGTGAGAGCATAGATCCTCGTTCATACAAACAAGCCCTATCAAGACAGCTGTCCAGAACTGGGACTAGGATGCACTTGCTGGTGATGACATGTTTGCAACCAAAGACATAAATAATATAATTATATCATTTCTTGCATCCGCTGTATTTATCAAGCCTCAAGTTTAGCCAACAGCCCACTGGGGGCTGTTTACATCTTTTCTTCTGGTTGTACTTCTTTAGAAATGTACGGGCTTGGTAAGAACAGATTGTGTGAAGGAAGTCAAAGGAAGACGCGCATCAGCCATATGTCTCCACTGGCAGGTATCACTGTGGCAGTAGGAGACTAAAACAGTAGATCTCAGAAGTCAAGAGGCAGTTCAGATCATCCTCTGCTCCGAAATGATCCCACTATATTTTCATTTCCCATTGGCAACTTGCAGAGCTACAGAGAGTGTAACATTTGGATTTTGTTTTTATTACAACATGAAAAGATGTACCCACCAGCCTGTAACACACCATCCTGGTATAAACACTCCTAAACCGTGCTTTAGAGAAAATCTGCCACATAGATTGGTGAGTAACGATTTGTGCTCCATCTCTTAAAAGAGAGTTGTTTTTATGAAATAACATCCTTTTAAATTCCCTTGTGCTGCCTAACAAGTGCCCGTGGTAAAGTAGAAATGCATCTTAGATCACTTAGGAGGAAACAATTTTTGTTCATTATTTTCTCATTGAAGCATGCTTCAGCCATGTTTTGTGCATGTAATTACGTGTTTATACCGTTGGCATCCCAAAACAGTTTCTTGCAACCTGAAGAAGTCCCGGTACCACTGTCACCTCTTCCATTTGGTCCAGTAGGGTTGCGCCCCTTCGTTCAGTGGGGCACAATTTGCTCTCTCGATCCTTTATCATTTATTCTTCTGCTGTGGATCAGAGGACGGCCTTTGCCTTTCCTTGAGAGTCAGGATCTTCTTTTCCTTTAAAGGTGCTTCTTTAAAGCTGCACTCATCATATCATGTGCTTTTCTTTCTATTAAAAGTAAAATTATAAATTTCAATACCTCTTCATCCCCCTAAATGAAACCAAACAGCAGCATCACAGATTTGACTGGGTTTGTTTAATTTGCCATAGTTTCACATAATTTCTGTTTTCAGTAGACCAGGAGTCTCCTGGAAGCTATTCTTCTGCTTTCACTGATGTGGGACGATGTACTCCAAGGGAGAGAAGAGGAACTACAGACAAAGAGGTACTGAAACAACAATATTATGCAGCAATATCCCTATGGAAAATTGGTAACAAATGTGAGACAAGTTTTATGTTGGTTTTAAGACACTGTAATGATACAGACCAAAGGAATAGTCATTTATCATCATATCATCAGATGGGACAGCATCCTTCTTTTTCAGGAAGGAGACTGGTATAAGAAATTAAAAGAATTTCATGCTTTGTAAGATAAGCTACATCTTCTATTTATGTTTAAATAGATGTGGACATAAGCTTACTGGTCATTGATGGGGTCTGTCAAAGTTGACCAGAGCGGGTGTTTGGGACAGAGAAGATGTGACCAGGGAAAGGTTCTTCTAAGAACCTGAGCATTACACAAAGAAACTGCCTCAGTCGTTTCAAAACTGATAAAAAGAACATGTCTTTCACCACTATTTTTGTCTAGAAAAAGCAAAAACGCTGCTGGTTTTGTGTTATAGCACTTATCGTAACGCTGATCTCTAATTTCTGTAACAGTTGGTGACTGTAAGTATATGCTGATTGCCTGTATTCATGCTTTGGGAGAGGAAATGGAAGCAGACACACAACCTTTAAAGTGACACAAAGTACCACTAAAAAGAGTATACAAAAAACCCCTGATTATATCATTCAGTATCTTAAGAATATTTCCAGATCTAGAGCTATAAATACTCTCCAAACAGGCTTCAGGGAATTTCTTCAATCATGAAGTAAGTACATTTATATTAACCAACAACTACAGACCATAGATTATTAACATTTTCCATTGATTTTTATTACAATATTGCACTAAATAATGGCAGCATAAGAGAGTACCCCATTTTAATTGCCAATAGCTAAGTTTTCGGGCCATCTACCTTGTTAAACGGTGGTAGAGGTTAGAACTGGTTACAGACCTGAATTCAGATCCCCTCACACCCCACTGGCATGGTTATATTGCTGCAATTCAATGAAGAGTCTGATTGCAAAATAAAGGTTAAAAAAACTTCCAGGAGCCATATTGTGTGTTCCTTTTAAAGGATTCTGTGACATTGAAAGTCATCTTTCAGTCTGAAAATACATAAAATTCTTAACACTGCAAGCCAGTCTTAAGATTGCTGTAATTTAAAAAGATGATTTCTCTCTATTTCCAGGATGTTTTGTATGATTCAAAGTATTTTGTTTTTAATGAGCTCCACTGTTCTTTTAATATTATCCCCCTTCTTCCATTATTTGCTTTAGTAGTTACAGCACGAGCTGTACCAAAGTCAGGAAGGAGTGAAAAGGGCATAGCTGCAGTCGATAATATGAATATCCCCTCCTGTCTAAAACACTATTTTTAACAGCAGCAGAGGACACAAAAATGCTTTTTTATTTAGGCCACGGTATTTCAAGACCTGTAATGGAAAATTGTATTAGTATTGCAAAGTGCAAGTTGACAGAATCCTTGTAATGACTTTGGAGACTTTTTTATTATAGCAAAGACAGTGTTCTAGATATGCTAAATTTGCTAGCCTTTCGGTGACAGGAAGGGAGAGAACCCAGTCGAGAACATCTGGCCTGGAAGAAAACTAAAATGCAGAAGTTGTAAGTGTCCCTTCTTATCCCTCTGATACAAAGATGTGCACCCTGCCATCATCACAAACAGCATCTCTCACAAATAGCCTAATGGGCTCATTCTCATCACCAGTACATCCTAGAGAGAGATTTTTAGAGGCAGCAATCTCATCTGCACAAGTACTTGCAGAGAAAGACTAAATCACTTTACCAGATCTCCTCACACCATACTGCTGATCACTTCTTGCGCCTGTAATGTTTTGTTTATTTGTGCATATGTAAAAAGTGATGCAGTATTTGCAGGTGAAATTAGCCTAAAGATAACAAGTTTAAGAAAATCATCTAAAGTATTAGAGAATGCTAAGCACGTGAATTTCCATTGTACCTAGAGATCTAGTTGCCTGCAAGTCAAATTGGAATTTAGTTAACTTTTTTTTACTTTTGTAGTTTTCTTAAACACACAAGTGCAATCTGGTCTAAAATTTAGCTGCTATTTCTATTTTTCAAACACTCCCAAACATCTCATTGCCTTCAAAAAGGAAGCTGTGTATTTAATTGCCTATCACTGCAAGAACAACTGTAAGGCACAGGTCCTTTTCTTTTTTGGCTCCTGGTCACCTTTTTAAAAGCTGAAACACGTTTAAGGTGTAGTAATACTACCTGAATGTATTAATCACTTTGCCTGTTTTTCAGAAGCTGCCAGCTAGAGCTGTGTACGACTTTAAAGCTCAGACTGCTAAGTAAGTACCAGACTTCTGTTCGTTTAAGAATTCAGAATTCAAGAAAGCTCTTTCTAGCACTTGTGGCAGCTGACTGCTCTCCGAGCCAGTTTCTGAAGCAGAGGGCCCTGCTTGCTGTCACAGTAGTCTCTGTGTTAGCAAACTGTGTGGGAAGTTATTTTGTAATAAAAATGTCTTAATTTATTATACTCTTCATTGCATTTGGGTGAACACATGAATGGCTGTGCATCTTCAGCCTTCTAGAGCACAGGTCCTGGGGGTCACCCACAGAACGCTCTTTGCTTGCTGTGTATTTAGGTTAGGCAAGGTACGGTGCTTATCGCGTGCTTATCAAACTTCTGTATAACACTTCCGTATCTTCCTGTCCATCTTAATGTACACAGGGTCTCCGCAGGATGTGACATGTCCCATACCAACACAAACCACAGTGGACCATAAAAAAAACCAAAATCAGGAAACACTGGTTTAGGATATGACAGGGTCAAAGTAGAGTACCTGTATTTCATTTAAACCATCTTTAGATGTGGCCAAACATTGACGCTAGAATTACATTCGCTGCATCTGGTAGAAAACTCACAACTTGATTTATCAGAACAGCAGATTAGCTCTTGAATAACCAAATGTATGATGCTCCCAGGCTAGGATCTGAAAATGTTCTTAATGATTTGACACGCCTCAGGGATGGGATGCCATCCAGAGGGACCTAGAAAGGCTCAAGAAGCGGGCCTGTGTGAACCTCATGAGGCTCAACCTCTCCTATGAGTACAGGCTGAGAGACTTCGCAGCCTGGAGAAGAGAAGGCTCCAGGGAGACCTTACTGCAGCCTTTCCGTACTTAAAGGGGGCCTGCAGGAAAGATGGGGACAAACTTTTTAGCAGGGCCTGTTGCAATAGGACAAGGGGTGATGGCTTTAAACAGAAATAATGAAGATTTAGACTAGCTATAAGAAAGATTTTTTTTTTTTTTTTTTATTTTTTTTTTTTTTTTTTTTCTGGGGCGGGTGAAACCCCCAG
>VXAK01003670.1:182002-199801 GCA_013399435.1 Arenaria interpres | reverse complement strand
CAGGTTGAACGGGGCTCTGAGCAACCTGATCTAGTTGAAGGTGTCCCTGCTCGTGGCAGGGGGTTGGACTAGATGGCCTTTAAAGGCCCCTTCCAACCCAAACTATTCAATGATTCTGTGATTTGGATAAATCCCTTTTTTGGTATTCAACATTGAGCATATCACAGGCCCTGACTACCAGAAATGGTGAGAATATAATCCTGTGTTCTTTATACTTCTGAACAGATGTCTTGAAAAAAAATTGCATAGAGAAGAAACACACCGAGCTGTGCTGCTGCAAAAAGGTAGCAATAGGTCCTAGACGTGGGAGTGGGGTATATTCTATAGTATTCCCTACTGATGTCATAAAGAATACCAAATACCCCTCAGAGGCCTGTCCTAAAAGCATCATCTAAACAGGTGATCCAACAGACATCATACTTGTATACATACTCTGTACCAAGTGCTCTGGTAATATCTAGCAATACTTCCTTGCAATCATAGTGTAAAATAGGCCTGTTTAATTTACAGGTAGTATTTGGGATTTATAAATGCGAATAATTTCATTTTTTTATGGTATAATCAACTCATAAATGTATCACAGCTGTGACACTTTTCCTTCAAATCTGTGGTTGCTACATTCTGTTTCAGTTCCGAACTGTAGAGATCTCAGAATCTGTGCCTTTAGAAGAGCTCAATGTAAAGCTGTAAACATCTGACCTAAATGAATTTGTTACAGAGAGCTGTCCTTTAAGAAAGGAGATACTGTCTATATCCTCAGGAAAATCGATCAAAACTGGTATGAGGGTGAGCACCACGGAAGAGTTGGAATATTCCCCATTTCTTACGTCGAGGTTTGTTCTATGTTTTAATTCCTTGAATTAGTTTGGGTAATAGGTCCACAAACGCACAGGAATGATGAATATCTGAGGATTTGTTTTTTTTCCTTTTTCCTTAGAAACTTTCTCCCCCAGAAAAAGCACAGCCTGCCAGGCCACCTCCCCCTGCACAGATCGGAGAGATCGGAGAAGCCGTTGCCAAATATAATTTCAGTGCAGACACAAACGTGGAGTTGTCGCTGAGAAAGGTACAGTTTCTCTTTATCAAAATACCATTATAGCATCCACTGCCACACGGAATTAATATATAGGTAAATACTGTGCTTCGGGGCGCTCTGCAGTCAATATTTACTAGGCACAAAGCAGTGTAATGGTAGGGAACTACTCGGATCATCGCTTATTGGCTTCCAGTCTTTCACAGCTGCCTGCAAGGAGTTTAAATACAGAGTACATGCAAACTGGATTGTGGCAGATTAGCAGATGCAAATGGCTCACTGCCCATCTAAATTTCTAGTTTTTCACTTCAACTTTCCTTTTTTAAACAATTACTTCTTGATGTCACAATTATCATGGTAAGGGTGTTAATATAGAAGGAATAGAAGAATACCGAAAATAGAAAATATGGAGAAACAAAAGCTCAGAGAGATTTTTGTGAATGTACCAGTTCTTGCAAATATTTCATTTAATAACAATCCGGTTTTTATATTATTCTCTTATTTTTTTCTATGCACATCCTGGTGGTTATGCTTTATTGCCCGTAAGCAAAATAAAACTTTAAATTCTGAGGTTTGTGAGACACTGGAATATTACTGCTGTGGAGGAACATTATTATTGGAGGAATTATATAGTTAGTTATAAGTAGTGTATACTTTTTATCCCCTGGAAAGTAATGCCTCTTACTTTTTTTTTTAAGAATTACAGTTCACAGAAGTTATTCAGTGGTTTGTTCTTCTTTTGAAGTAAGAGTAAGGATATTTTTTTCATTCTGACCTAGAGCCTAATCCAGCATCACTGAAGATAATGGGTGTTTTTCCACTTATCTGAGATTGGTAAACATCAAAGAGGTCTAAAAAACAAAATCAGGAATACGAACTTATAGAACTAGGGGCAGGGGGTAGTTTGATGATTTATTTCTTTTTAAAATGGGAACAGAAATGTGAAAATTGAGAAGATTCTCAAGATTAATGGGAAACACCGCTACACGGAAAATAATACTGTGTTAAAATAATTTCTGCTATTCAGAAAATGAACTTGCAGTGTATCTGCCGATAACTCCTTTTCATGATGCGTTTCAGGGAGACAGAGTAATCCTTCTGAAGCGAGTTGATCAAAACTGGTATGAAGGTAAAATACCAGGAACCAACAGACAAGGCATCTTCCCTGTTTCCTATGTAGAAGTCATCAAAAAGAATGCATCAAAAAGTGTTGATGACTACCCCGATCCTCCCATACCCCAAAGCTATTCTAGTGACAGAATACACCAGTTAAGTTCAACTAAGGTAAGGAATTTTTCTTCTTTGCTGTTACCCCTACAATGGGTTTAGAGGGACTTGTAATTTTTTAGTTAATGTAAGATAATACATAATTTATGCCTTAGGTGCACTACATTTTCTTTCTCAGGTAGAATTGTGTTGCTAACTTGTTTTTAAAGTATTTTAATAGCCGAGTGTGTGTCTCACATTTGTGCTCTTTTCTTCATGAGCTATTACATTAGTGAGGGTAGGGCCAGGCAAAATTTGGGCAGAGAAATCAAGCTGACAGAACAAAATTAATTTGAGCGTCTTGGAATTTGAGCATGAAGGGTATGTCTTGCAGACTTTTCGTAGCGCAGCATGAAGACATTCCCATACCACAGCTGTCCCAAAAGCCTGCGGTCCCACAAGCACCCAGAGGGCAAGAGAGGGCAGTTTGCGTGGGGACACAGCTCACCAAGATCAGTTCTGTGCCTCTCAAATTTAAGGAGAACAGCTAACAATTCTGTACTATAACCTTCCTCTCCTTTTGCCATTCACACGCTGGAAGGAGGCTGTTGGTACAACCGAGGTTCTTTGGAAGGGTATGATGACAGTGACATTCTTGTTGAGTTTAGTAGCGAGGGAAACGCCACCACGTTGTCAACGAGCTTGGAGCCAGACCTTTATAGTTGGAATTTTTCACACCAGTTGTCTGTTGTAGGTTGTGAAGTCTTTCCCTTCCTAGTCTATATAACCACCTCAAATCATACTACATGATGCTGCAAAAAGAGTCCTGTGTTCCAATTTATCATTCACTCCTGAGATCTCCCTGTCACCCGTGCGGGAAAAGTAACCCCTTTGGTAGTGACAGAAACTAAGGAAGTTTCTGTGTGCAGACTGCAATTAGCATTAATGAATTATTGATGGTTTTGAACGCTCAAGTTGGAAACTTCTAAATCTTCCTCTTTACCTTCCTTGTTTCTCTCTTTGGCGTGGGCAGCATGTTTGGTGTGTAATTATAAACTTCTTATCCCCCTATTGATCTCTATTTGTTCCACTTGGTTTTACCCCCTTTTCAGCTTTCATATACTTAGAGACTCGTGCTCATTTAGATGCTTCAGGTTTGAGAGAGTTTCCACATTTATTGGCAGCTTTTGGGGACAGCTACCAAAAGATGTCAGTTATAGCCAACAGTAGCCTCAGAAGATATTCCTTATGATTAAAGAGTATTATCTGGTTTTGGGGAGCTGCTAGAACAGGTATTGTCTGGTTTTCCAGAAGGTGTCACAAGAGAGAACTCTCTCCTCTCTCTTCTGTTCCAACTATAAACTGTTGATTGAAGTAGCATCAAATTCTGTTGCTGCAGACTGAGATGTTCATAGATAGGACCCCTTATTATTACAGGAATCCAGAAGCTCCTGAAGGCAAATAAAGAGTATGAGGCAACTTTTATGTTCCATCTGACGGAGCTGTCTCTGTTTTTGGAGATGCCTCTCCCCCTTTTCTATGGGGCGGGCTGGTCTCTAAGGCATCCTGCAGCTAAAGCTGGTGGTTTTGTAACCTCTATGGCCCCTTGTTGAGCACAGGGGATGCTTCAGAGCATCTACATGCAGATTAAAAAACTCTCCTGCCACTATTACTAAGTTTAAAAAAAAAAAAAAAAGTCTATACTGACACACTTGAACAGACATCTTGTTTTGGAATTAAACTGCACTCAGAAACGGCAGCAGCAGGTGAGAAGACGTCTTGTTCCTGACTACCTAGAAGGACTTCAACAGTCCTGAAGGTGTTCCGGAGTTTACCCACAATTACTGATACTGCTTTTCCTCTTCCTTTGGAGTTTTTTGGTATGGATCACTCCCTGTTGCTAGTGCAATTGCACTAAATGTCTCTGGCCTGCTGGCAATAGAAGTAAATAAGCAATACAAGTCAGGAACAAGATTCACTCTCCTTAACTTGGCCTACACCATCTATATCTTCAGCTCTAGTGCACCCTGTAGCCACCAGAAATGGCAATTATCTCCTCAGCAGTGTTATTAACTTTAAAGCCACAGGTTGTAGGCCCTGGTTCAAGAGGAAAGATGAGGGAAAGAGATTGAGTGTTGCCTATAACAGCCTGGCTCTGTTCTGTCAGACTTCATTGTATCAGTCTATACTCTTTACTTGGTACAGAAGACTCTGTAGCAAAGGTTTGTCTAACTCTAACATCCAGTTTTTTGCCTCCAGAGAATTCTACAGGTAAGTAGATGAACCTTCCTATTCCGCGACATTAATTTAGCCTTTTGATTATTTTCCTGTTCCAGAGCAATACTTAAAGTCTAAAGTTGTCCAGATAACTTAAAGAGATGTGCATCTAATTATTCTGGATAATTCTAGCAATGAGATCAAAATATTTTTCATTCCGTTTTAATTTTGAGGATTCATAGTAACAAAAATGCATTTTCAGTATTTACTGAAGCAATGGATATCTACTGATGCTGTGTACGTATGACTCCCCAGTCCCTCATTCTTACAAAAGGACGTTTCTTTTACCAGAAGGATACTTCAATCAATATTGTGTAACGGTACTCAAAATATACCGCTGTGTGCTGTGCTGTCAGTGTTTTAAAAAGCGTTGTTGACTGCCGACCTTTCGCAAATGTCGCTGTCGGTTTGAACTAATAGGGTTACTTTTGAAGAAAAATGCATTCTGTAGCTGCTCACGCCTTAATAAAAGTATGCAATGTATTAAAGATGTTTCTGAAACAGAAGTACTGAGAAAAAGTAGAAGCATTAACATTAGGATAGAGTTGTTATAGTTTAAAAGAAATGACACCTGAAGTGTACTTCTGAAAATGCTGTTCTCAAAATAACAGTAACGGTTCGGGGAAGATTACATTAATATTAATTGTATGATTTAATAACCTGTGACAGGCTCACTGACAGAGCGCCATAAGTAACATAACTTTAGGAGAGCAAATGCAGGTCGCCTTCACGGACGCGATGATTCAGATCTGTCTTAATGTTTGACATTTAAGCCGGGAGCCAGCACCTGATGCGGTTTCATTTTCCAAATGTCTTTCCTGCCATTCTGATTCATGTAGAAATGATTTCGGACACCCCTGCTCACTGAAATGACACCCTATAAGCCAGATGATGGCACAGGCGTTTTCCTTTTCCAGTCTACTCATATCCTAGTTCTCTGTCATGATTATTTATTTATTTAAATTCCCATGTTCTTCTTATTTTTGAAGTTACCTTCCCAAGCACTGTCCCCGTCTCCCAGACACCTTTCCTCCTCTTGGTCTCACATTGATCAAAAGCTTCTCCGGGCTGCCACTAGTGATGGCTTTTCAAGGACTGTTGGCTTTTCACCTTCAAGCGCGTGCATCTTACCTCCTCCACCATTTCCAGACAGTTTCCTTTGTGACTTAGAGGAACTCAATTCTTTGGCACTAACAACATCCCCAGCTGTAGCGATCTCCCCAGGTAATAGCGCTCAACAAGTTAAGGGTGATCACTTCATTCCAAACACAGAGGTCTCTCTCAGCTCTCCTACAGCTCTTCCTCTGTCCTTTCTCGTACCTACCCCTGTCTCACCTTCACCCAGCTCATCTCATGACACGGTATATAAGCACACCAGTAACAACACCAAACCAGGAAAAGATAAAGACTTGAGAGCTATACTTGACTCTTTGGTTATTGAAGTACCTCAAGACTTGTCCGATGCCACAGGAGAAGGTGAACAGGTTGGCCTTATCAGTAACATCCCTTCGCCACATGAAGGTGGCCCTGTCTCCAGAGTGGTAGCCGCAACTGCTGAAAACGATGAAGAAATCTGTCCTGCAGACCTGTCAGTTAACACAGGGGATCAGTCAAAGCCTCAAGAATCAGATTTCTGCAGAGGAGCAGAAGACACAACAGAAGAACTGCCAAGACTCTATATAGAGGAGGATGTGGGACATGACAATTTAGAATTCCCAGTAGCGAGTGGAGGAGACTCTGTGGTATGTTTTGAAGGATACACTTCACCGAATATTGATAAGGTATTTTAATTGCTGAAAAAAAACTGGCTTCTGTGTCCAGATAGCTTACTCCAGATAATTCTCCACCTTTTCTTGTATTTACATGTTTGTGTTGAGCACAAGCAGTTTTATACTGTTGCATTGGATAAAAACTGTCAGTGTCAGGGGATAGTCCCTTCTCAGCAGCAGCCGTGGACACCACTGTAAATTCTGTGGTGGATCCGCTCTGCCGGTCCTTTCCCTTCTGTCCTTGTTAGCTGCTTCTGATGCAAAAGGCTAGTGAACCATTTTCCTCACTGGCCCATTACATTTTAGAGCCAGAGGCCCCAAGGAGCCTCAGAGGGAGGGACGTCCCTCCTGCAGGGACTCAGCAGTTGTGCTTCACATGTGCCACTTCCCTGCCTGGTGTATTTATAGCAGACCCTGTTAACGAGAATGTGGCTAATAATAACAGATCAGATCATGTTTGGCAGTTAAACAAGTGCTTCCCCCTAAAGCCCTCCCCAGTTCCTCTTCAGGACAGAAGAATGCTGAACGATCCCGAATGTCCGCTTGCCACTAAGCGCCACAGTCTCGCTACACCGTTTGTGTGGCTTCTCAGCACAGTTTTTGAACAGATTTTGTCTGTCCAGGACTTATTTCGACAGACTGTTGAGGCAGTTGCTTTGGCTGGCACATGCCAACACGTAAATCAGACACTCAGGACAATATGTTTTAGGCCAAATGTAAAACTAGTTAATTAGAAAGATTTTGCAGGCTGCCTCCACCCTTACTTAACTTCAAAAACATAGGAAAAAATAGTATGAATAGAAACTAAATCCACGGCCCTAAATGGCAACTGGTTTTGATTTCTGAGAGAAGAATTTTCTTCCAGAAAAGTAGACAGACTAATAATAAAATTAGCATCACATTTGTAACTGTTCAGGTTAGTTACGTGACTCCTTATTAAGCATTTTACATCCTTCGCAGCTGGTTTTATAGCACAATTCTCATTTTTCTTATACATTTAAGCTGGCTCTACTTTCTGAGGGAACGTCAGGAGACTCTGATCCTCCTTCCCACCTTTCTTCTAATCTTCCATTTCCCTCTGCGGCGGCACCGGCTTCTCACTCTGCTCCTACACCACCCCCCTCTGCTGCTTCCCTCTCCCCTCCTCTCCTCCCTAAACCCCGCCACCAGCAGGAGAGAGACTCACCACAGCTCAAGGTACCTGCACCTCGAGCATGGAGTGTTGCAAATCTTCACGTATATTAACTAACTGCAAGGCTAACACCGAGCTTAATCTTTTCAGATGTGTTGTTTCCTTTACTAATATCAAATCAGACAGCACGGGAGTATCAAGGTAGGCCTTCTTCAGATGAAACACAAGGGGAAACATTATGACAGGATGAAACAGCTTAAGGAGAGACCAGTGACAGGAAAGCAGAAAGCCTTCAACTCAATTTCAAGCCCATAGCAGGACATCAGTAACTCTTACTTAAGCAAAAGAAACAGAATCGTATTCAAGTATGCAGAAGTTAAGCAACATTTCTAGTTTAAAAGTGTTTTCAATTTCGATGCACAGCCTGGGAGAACAGTTATAAATCTCACAGCAAAGCTCCACCACAGAGGGTCATGGTCTAAATCCCAGTTTTGTTAGTCAAGGTTGGGACAAAGGCTATTCCCTCATCAGGACTACACTTTGTGTCAGCATTGCAGTTCCGTGGCAGAAAAATTAAAACTGGAAAGTTGCTCTAAATAGACAAAAGTCAATTCCCAGCCCAGTTTAGACCCAAAGTCAATTCCCAGTGCTGACTTCCAGAGAGTCCATTTGCTCGTGAAAAGGAGGAAAAGTCAGGTAAAAAGTTTGAGAAACTATCCTAGAGAACGTGATCATTACATCTATGGCCAAAAAAAATACTGTTTTGTTTTGTTTTAAAATCTATCATGTCTTGCGAAGTGTGTTCATGGAAAACCCAGACATAATGGATTTTAAAAAGTCTTAAGGTCCACCAGATCTGTCAGTTTTTTCTGAAGTAGGGAAGAGACATAAGGGTTCTTTCCAGGGCATGAATCTGGGCTAAAGTGTGTTTCGTCTCAAAGGAGGAGTAAAACACAGCATTGCATTTATTTCTGCATCTTTGAATAACCCATCAGTTGTGCAGTGCCTTTGATGGCTACTTTTTGCTTAACTTAATTCACAAAATTCAAGAAATTCCTCACCTACACTGAAATTCTTTCTAGGTGACCGTGATATTCCTTGCCCTTTTTTGAGCAAAGCCTGTTAATTCCAGCTGAAAATAAATCAAGGGAATATCTGTTTTGAGAGTTGAAAGATCTGCTCTTGGGAACCTCCTGGGCAGCGTAGTGCTCTTCACTAGGCATGGCAGGAAGCAAGACCCTAAGGAACCAAGGGAGATGTCTCCATTTTGCAGACACAAGAGCCTGAGGACTGAGAAGAACTAGAGGTCTAGGGGGCTGTGAGAGAGGAGTATTTTCAAACCATTTCAAATCTGGATTATTTTAAGTCCAGGGAACAGATCCCTTTATAAATTTGATCAGTGTGGACTCATCTGTTTGAAAATTGTTGAAATTATTAGACACTCCTAACAACAGATCTTTTGCACTATATTTCCAAATTGAGAGGAAGATTTATTTCCCTCAAGGGTAAGCAAGCTTTTTTCCCCACAGTCAACGCTGACTACCTTGCTAGAATAGAGAGAATTGCACTAAAATAAGCGTAGCCAGGTTTGGGCTGTCATCATTTCTTGCTACTTAGTCTACAGGCTGGACTTGAGAAGGAAGGACAGTTCCTATCCTCCTCCTCTCTTTGTGCATGTTGACCATGTCCCAGTCTCCTCTCAACTGCTACTGCAGAAAGAACATGAGACATTTCTAGGACTCAAATATCACAAGTGAAGGGAGGTTCTTCACAGAGTTCTTGAAACTATATACTGGTACTTCGGTAATTTTTGTTGATGTAAAAATACATACATATGTATATGTGTGCATATATATGTATATTTGGAACGTGACTCAAATTTAAAGCGTGATCAGGGATTTGGGCAGTAGAATACAAGGAGCCATCAGTGGGAAGTGTCACTTTGCTCCATGTTGGTGGGGGGGATGTGCCCTCCAAAGGAAGAACTCTGCCCAAGGAGAAATGCTGACATTTTCCTGCCTCCTTGATCTCCCTTGGCATCCTTTTTTTTCTGTCATTCACCCTCTCAGCTCCTAAGAAGGGGCTGTTCTTCTGTCCTGCCATGTTCTACTGAAAAACAGTCACAAATACCAAAGAAAAGGTTTCCAATCTCAGCACTCCACTCCTCTCATATTCCCCCCTACTTGCCCCTGCCCCTGAGAATTTGCATTTCCTGCACACACACAACCTAAGAGCTGAATTCTGACAGATACTCTGACAAAACAAGGATTTTTCACTGAAGTACTTACCATCAACTATTTACTTGCTTTCTAAATGCAAATTTAAGGTCCATGTTCCATTTAACGGCAAAGAATTACAACATTTGTCGTTGGTATTTCTAAGGTCATCTTTCGGCTCTGTGGTGTTGAGCTCTTCTAAATTATTAACTGAGCTTTTGAGCGGGTGCACTTGCAATAACCCTTCTTATTTCAACTGCAAACACTGTGCATGATTAATCTTTCAAGTGTAATGTATGAGGGCATCTGCCACAGCAGCAAACCCTGGGAAAAAAGGTACAGTGCCAACAAGAAAAATGCCATATACTAATAGTGCCATTATTTGCACCTGTAACACAATTGCTTTTTTTTTTTTCAATCAAAAAAGCATGTCCAGTTTGCATGTACGAATGAAGCAACAAAAATCCCACCACGCTTCATTCTTAAACTCTGTCTTGATGCAGTTTTTGTGGTTTTTCTAGGCTAATTTAAAGAGAGAGCTCTTTGTTATGGGTAAACCTCCTCGTAGCCCAGTGATGACTAAGAGATCCTGCAGCTCACCTCTCCGAGGTCCCACCTACTTACACAGGGTACGGTACTGGACACCCAGTGTGCAAGAAAAACGTTTCCATAGATAAAGGAGCCCAGTGTCCAGTCTCTCAGTATTTTGCTTTCCCTCCCAAAGTGTCTCAGCACTATCAGTACGCTGTGTTTTCTTCCTGTTGTGCTTCTGTGCCATGTCTGAGTAAAGCCAACAGGTCTGTGTGTGCCAAATCTTATTTTATCAACCCGTTAGTGTGTTGTACCTCTGCAGTACCCCATCGTATTTCCAGTGCTACAAGATGTAGGAGATCACAGTTCTTTATATTTAGCCTTTTTTTTTTTTTTCCTAAATTACTCCTCTGTTTCAAAGCATTTCTGGTTTATTAAAATTACAGCTTCTAAGAGTCAAAAATTTATACTACATTGCAAGTATACAGTCTGAATTCTTGGGTTTGAATCTTTTTAAACCGTTCTGTTGCTGCTCGGTCATGTTCACTCAATACTGGGCTCTTTATCCAAGCACTGTTACTCCAGCCTGTTGTACTTACTCTTAAGCCTTTCCCTTCCTATCTGTAGTATAACAGAAACAGAACTGCAACAGTTTTGCCAAGCCAGAGAGTCAGATTATTTAGTTTGCATGTGTTTCACTCAAAAAGATTATTTGAATTATGAAAAAAAAAGACCAAAAAAAGCCAAACAAACAAACAACCTGAACTCTACAAGAATGAGAATTTATGGGTTATGTTTTACTTTCAATTTAGGATGAATCACTCTTTGCTTTGGTTTATTACCATTCGGCTCTTAAAACTGGTAACAGGATGAACTGTTTTCCCTGCTGGTGATGATGATTTTAGGTTATCGTCTTTCTGGTGCCTCCCTTTTATAGAATTTGAACTCCAATTTAAAATTCTCAGGTTTCTGTAACTTCAAAGTCTGGGCTTTTTGGCAGCCCTCTGTGCGCTACCAGATATAAGAGGCAGGGCTTGCTTCATTACTGAAGAGAGATAATTCAAACACAGGAAGGCCAGGATTCTTGTATTTGCTTATCAACACAATCCCTAAGAAAGTCCAACTGGGAATAAGATCCATAAAAAAAAAAAAGGGGTTAAGGCCTATTTTCAGGTTGTGTGTTACTCCAAATGAACGGCTTGTAATCGATACATTGAGAGGGCTGTATTGGTCAGTGTTTAGTGCATTTATGTCTTTAATTTTGAAGCTTTAAGAGCACAAATTGTACACCTGATTGGCACGCTCAGGACTACACAGAACTATTACATACAAGCACATCTCAATCATGCCTGAAAATCAGGTGTACAGCTGGGACCACCAACTTGACTGCATACTTTTTAATGTTTTGGGGATTGGACCCTACAGTTTTTCCCAGGAAACAGGATAGTGGAGTGAACTGAGCCACGGCTGGAACCTAGAGATCCTAATCACCAGGAGCTACCCACAGGATGATGCATTTCATGATCTCCCTCAAGCACAATTAGCCAGACCTTGCAACATTCCCCATTCCCACCAATGCCACTGTATGCCGGAATGAGAGTTTAGGGAAAGAAAACAGGGAGAAAGCGTCTTGATGTCAGACGGGATACTATTGAGGAATGCATTCAGGTGGAGAGTGAGCTCCAAGGGCCCCCTGTTCAGACACGGCACAGATTACTTCACCCCAGTTTTCCCAGATTCTAATTCCATCAAAGTTTTCCCTGTAGCAATAACAGAGTTGAAAATCTTCCCTCACCTCAATTTTCTGTCATCTGTTTCTACAGTAATTAACCAGCAATAAAACGTTTTAAAGCATTGAGGCATACGCAGAAAAAGAAGATAATACTGATACTGACCTACCTGATTTTTTCCTGGCTTGGTATATGTTCAAAGCACCAAATCATTTATTGCTTGCAAGAAAAATCCTTAACCTCGGTTGAGTTCTCTTGCATCTGGGACTATCTTTGGCCTTCACCTCAGTTACGGACCTGTTGAAAGATCAGCAGAGAGTAAGGTCAGATCCCCATCCAAATACCAAGCAAACTGCCCAGTGAAATATTCTCTTCTCGCCTGACAACCCAGCTGTTGAAAGGGCTTTACTGAGAACTGAAATGTCTAATTTTCAATCAGTATTGTTGGATTCTCCAGTAAAAGTTACCCATCGTTCCTGTACGCCGGCAGAGAAGAGTTAAATGAGGGAGAGGAGACACGCAAAGAGCATAAACAAATATTTTTTTGATTCTGAAAACCTCTTTGCCACTTAGCTGTCATTAGAATGAGTAACAGTTCTGTAATCTACCTGCCTGCATTTTTAGGCACCTTTTTTGAAATTATACTCTATGGACTGTAAAAATGAAGTGGAGAATGTTCACAATATTTTCTGCATGTACACGGGCAAACACGATGAAAAGAAATTTAACTACTTCAATTTCATCTGGAGATGTTGGGAAGGGAAAAAAAAAAAAAAGGCAAAAAACCCACCAGTGCACACATAATGCTTTTTAACATTCAATCGATGCCCTCAGGCTGTGGGTTGTTTACTGCAGCCTTCTCTCATAGAAGACTGCGTCATCTTCAAGAATAAACTGAAGCAAGATGGACTGAAATAGCCAAACCTGGGAAAGACAGAACCATTGAGCAACAAGAGAAATCCCGTGGCTTCGGGGTCAGGTTGCAGTTTTTACTCAATTCATGAAAGAAAGTGCCGTGAGCTGTGTTGGATACCCACACTCCCAAAACAGATAGGGTTCCCAGACCAGTCTCTACAGCACAACTGTAGGGCATCCTCAGTCAACAGAGAACATGATCACTGCTCCCGCCAAGAGCTCTCCCAAGCAGCTGTTCCTGCCCTGTTCCCGGCCCCAGCCAGGTTCTAACGGGCAGAAGTCAATGTGTTTCTAAGCAGGATACGGTTTCTGTAGGAGGTTAACATTTATCATTTCCATTGCATCCAGATCAGTGGTTGGTAATGCTTCATTAAGAAGGAAAATAGCTCCTTTCATAAAGCTTTGCACTGGAAATACAAACTCCTTTTTCCTCTGAAGTAAAAACGTTAATTGTTATTTTCACACAATTACATGCATTCCTTCAAAAAGTCGTTCTGCTCTTTGCCATCCAGCAGCCTGCATGGCTTTGTGCTCCCCCTGGAGATGAAACAGAATTAATTTAAGCTTAGCATGTTGTGCCTGCCAAGTTAGTACTCTGTGTATGCGTGTGTAATGTAAATTGGTATGTTGTTTGTCTACGAATACTCTAAATTCAGCCATTACACACAGGAGATTTCATTTCTGCTTATCTAAAAATATACTTCACCCAAGAAATGTATAATGTTTCTCAGTTGCATCTGATTTTTCTAACACTATTTCTGTTTCGCAGCAAAGAGGCAGCAGGGTTCTGTTCCAACTTTCTGCCCCACTATAAATAGAAGGGACCGTTGATAAAGTTCACAGCTTTGGTGTAGTTTTTATTATGGCCTCCAAAAATCAGATCTTTAAACCTGCCAAAATTATCTGCTGCTTGCCATGTCTCTTGAGAATTTACTGTGAGTTGGAGGGGAGGGAGGTGGTGGTGTTTTATGCAAGGTAGAATATGAACCCCTAAGAAACTCTCTCTCTCATGCCCCTACCCAACTAGCTGCACCTCAGACTATAAATCTTTATCACATTTCAAATCATTTCATTTCAGCCACAGCGCCCTGTGCTTGCTCATGAAAACATACACGGTGGGGGGGAACCGTAAGTATCTTTCTTGTCTACTAAACCAAACCCAAGCGTTAAGCAATAGCCAGCGCATCGTCAAGTAATTTGTTAACCTGCCAAGTGCGATTATGGAGAGATTTTGGAAATTTGCAGATAACCGCATGATGTAGGAAGATATCCAAGGAGGTCCCAGAGGGCAAAGATTTAGTTGTTTAATTTACATCCAGCTCAGGCAGACGTGCCAGCTTACAGTTCCCCATCGTTTATACTTAAAAGGGGTAATCACTTTGTAAAAATAAAGTTTGACTTTTTGTTATTCTCTCCATTCTTATATCTCAGCAGAATGCCAGTTAAAGATTTAGCATTGATTCAACTCATCTGCTTTACTGCCTTGACACGCATTATTCAGAAACAGTTCTGGATGTGAACAGAGGGGAAAAAAAGTAACTTGATAATGTTGATCACGGGAACACAGGCTCACACTTTTTGGGCATAATTTATATGTGCAGTTTAAAATTTAGATACAAAAAAGCCTTTTTGAAAACTGACTTGTAAGACTTGTAAGCACTTGAGATAAAACAAGTAAGGCTATTTCAGTGCTGACTCTTAAAATGGAAGTTCAGTGCAGGACTGTTTCGGTTTTGGGGCTTTTTTTCCTTTTTGGTTCCCCACCCCAGTCTTGCACTTGGGTCCTGCTTCAGTGACCCCTGAAAGCAGCAGCCATTTCTCCTCTAGCACCAGAGCACTTTGGAGTATGACCTAGTAGATGAATTCCCCTGACTGTAACTAAGGCCAAGTATCTAAAAATATTTTAAATTTTAGCTTTTAGTCAGTTGAAGAAATGGCAGAAGAGAAGAGAGGGGCAAAAAGTTACCAAATAACTGTGCCACAGATAATATATAATGCAAATTGGACATTTTGGGTTCAATCTCACTAAAACCCCAAGTTCCTGTGGGTATTGTTGAGGGTACTGAGGAATCAAACTCTTTTTTGTAAGCGATAATTATCAAACTAATTATGTTCAATATAGTTAAAGTAGTTCATGACTAAAGTTACTTATTCCTAGAATTAAAAATAGAAATATATTTGAATTGCCAACCAACCATTCTTTGTCTTGAATAGGTATTCTGTTAGTGTTGTAAATGGTAATATTTTTATATATTATGTATATTTATATATTTAAGAAATTCTTAGAGTAGCAAAGAGAGATGAAATGACTAGAAAAGAGTTATTAAGATGGATTATCTATAAATGACTAAGATTAGATTTTTAAAGTACAAAGAGTACTAATTGAGAAGTTCTTGTTACTGTATTTGAGTAAGTATTTGGCTTGAATCCTATTCCTGACACATTACATCTGCAACTCCTGTACTTTGGAAGCTGCATTTAATCAGTTTTGGAATATCATCACAGCTCTGTTTTCCTGGAATGATGATTAGCATGACAGAAAATGTTATTGCCATTTAATTTTTTGCACAGATTGGTCTTACTCCTGCTACACAAATTACCAGAGATGATTGCTTAAATAATTGGTCCCGTTCCATTCCGTTAGTGTGATTAAAATTTAAAATTAGACTTTTCAGACTTGGGGAGACAACTGCCAGTCACGAGAAATTAAGTTAAAATATTTTTTTTTCTTGGAATGATGTCTTTACTTTTTTCTCCAAATCAGCAACATGAAAAAATAACCGTAGTTTATTCCAGACAACCATCCTTACACTAAGCACAGCACCAGTCTGGATTTAGGATTTTCAAATGGGACTTTCAGGAGCAGGAATTTTTTTACTGAAATCAACGTCTCATTTAAGCCACAAAAACTTTGCCTGAATGATACAGAGCTAATGGAAATATTCAGTTCCAACACATCAAAGGGGAGTTGTTTTGTTTTTACCAGGGGAAGCGTAATGGCATTAAGGTTTTCAAGTCATTGAGCTGTTGTTCAGAGGGAAAAATGGACGTGATTATGGTTTTTTTTAATATTTTTAAATTAAAAATATTTCCTTTGTACAATTTCTGCTCCTTTGCACACAGTCAGGGCACAGATGGTGAGAAAAAAAAAAAAAAAGGCAGATTCTGATTTCTCGTGGGCTTTTGCCGCAATCTCCCTGTGGGCATCCGCCCCAGCACCTTCACTCCCCCTATTAACAGTTTAGTGCCATTCTTTCCATTCCAAGAAACTCAATTAAAAACCGACAAGGAACAAAAGGTAATAAATTTAGTAATCTCACACCTCTTTCCATTTATCCGCCTCACATCCTTCAACCCACAGCCCCTGGCCTGGGAGGAGGTACAAATCAATGTCTGAACACTGCCTGAGTTTCCATCTTTGTGTCCCCTCATTGGATTCAAGCCTCTCCCTCACTTTCAGAGAGATTTTATATATATATCTCTTTAAAAATAAATAATACATAAATATATGAATGTATAATAAATAAACAAAAATATATTCATTTATTTACATCAGGGGCAGTTTTAACCAGGGAAGGTTAACCAGACTCCCCTTTAGAAGTCCTCTGTTTTGGTGACTCAACTATAAAATAATGCCAAAAAAAAAAAAAAAATAATAATAACACTACTGGAATTCTGTGTTCAAAGCAACACTAAAAACTTTTATTTATTTACTATAATAAGTACCTAGTCCTGAAGTCCACCAGGAAAAATAAACCCTCTTCCACTATATTCACAAGAAGTGTTACATATTACTTAACGTTAAACCCAGCTCCTTTACTTCAGCAAAGGTGCAAAGAACTCTTACTTCTTTTTAAAATGCGTCATTTGTCCTATTTAAGGTTTCAGGCTCTATATAACTATACTCCTAGGAACGAAGATGAGTTGGAGCTCAGAGAGGGAGATGTCATTGATGTGATGGAAAAGTGTGATGATGGATGGTTTGTGGGTACGTTTTCATTTGGTTTCTTTTATTCCTCCCCTGCCCCCTCCTCCCCCCCCGCAACCTTTGCTGCCCTCTTTGCTTTTAAACAAATTAATTTTGGGGATTCAGTGCAATAAACCCAAACCTGGCTTTATCAGGAGAATTCCCACTCAAAATCCATGGAAATTAGTGAGCAATTTTTCACTTGTGCTTTTGGAATTGATGGAGACAAATTGACCCTTGACAACAGTTTGTGGTAGAGGACTGTTGTCACTCTCACAGATGACACAAAGGGCACTGTCTGTTACTGCTCTCTTCATAAAGACCAGGTCACATAAAACTTAGTCTCATGAACACATCTACGGAATCGACTACTTGTGAGAACCAAGTACTACTGAACAAACAGAGATAAGGTGGCTGAGTCACTCCATAAGCCCTCGTGCCCACAGTGGCCAACTTAACCATCTAACTAGTCCTCAGCATTTCAGAAATTCAGATTTTTTAAATAGACTTGATGCTGTTGAAATTAGATTATTTCTATGTACCAAGTCAAAATTTTAGCCCAGAAATTTAATCAAGTCTAAACCGATGTAATCAAATATGGCTCTTTGTTTGGTTTTTCCTTCCTGCAGTTATAATTCGTTAAAACTCACAAATGAAATTCAAAATACCTTTCTGAAGTTATGTTATAAAGAACTGTAGCTATTTCTGTTTGTGCAATATTAAACATGACTATTTAAAGGCCATGCTTGCATAGTGATTTCCTGTTGTTATGCCCATCTTTCATCTATTGCTTCTAATTTCAGGAACCTCGAGAAGAACCAAATTCTTTGGTACTTTCCCTGGAAACTATGTCAAGAGGCTGTGAATTTTTATGATTTTTTTTTTTTTCTACTTATTTATGCTGCATCTCTGCAACACATCTGCATAAAGCTGCTAGAAAACATGCTCCGCTGGCCTTCCGTTCCCTTGCTTGCAGTCTCGAGTAGAGGCCACCTAGTCCATCCTCATCCCATCCCACCCACC
>VXAK01003670.1:143012-181979 GCA_013399435.1 Arenaria interpres | reverse complement strand
ACCGTCCGTCCCAGCAGCGTTACAGCAACGACCACGGTGCGAATAACTAAGCTTTTCTGAGACAAGAGGAAGCGCTGCAACATTTAAATACTCCCTGCTTTTAAGTCTTTTCATAGGAAAATATGAAGGATATAGGAAAAAAAAAAAAAAGCTCGATATAGGAGAAGCCTGATGACAGGTACAGGGATGAATTGCCATTGAGGGGGCGGGAAAGGGGAGAAACTGGTCTTGGTTTGGACATTTGGGGTACTATCATGAGGTCTGATGGGATTTTTTCAGCGTGCACGTAACGCAGGGGGAAGTTGCTGTTTACTATTTTTAAAGAAAAAAAAAATATTGTTTGAATTTCCACGTCCTTATTAGCTTGGCAGCATTCGTTGCTTTCACTTTGCCGTATCACAGGTTTGCCTATTGTACTGGTTTACAATGTAAGACAAATTTATGATGTAGAATTTTTTTGCCTGCACTTGTACGTTGTAACATATGCACAGTGATTGTAAAATCTCAAGCGAGCGTAGTGAAAAAAGCATTAATTAATGATGGAAGAACTGCAAGTGTTCTGAACGGGTGCAATGGTATCGGATAAACCTTGTTTTCTTTTTTCTTTTCCCTAATAAAGCTGTAGCGTTTTTTGTTAAAAGGTAAGAAGTGCAAAAGGCCTAAAACCTCGGGAAAGAGGATTTAATGAAGGGTCAGACAACGGCATAAGCGTAGACAATAATAACCTGCTACTGCTGTCTGAGGTTAAAAGGTTGTAATCAAAAAGCTGTAATAATAAGCAACACGAAATTTGAGGGGTTAGTGTTTTTACGTATCAGGAATATTAAGCAGCAGGAAGTAAACAGTGTTAGTGCAAAGGGTTGTTGGTTGTTTGGGGTTGGGGTTTTTTTTTCCTAACGTAGCCACCTGAAAAAAATATTCACGAGTATCATGTACTGATTTACTTCACTATATATATATACATATGTATGTTAACAAAACCTGAGTTACACGTTCTTTTTAGGAATTTAGTACACAAAAGGAAAGTCACAAGTATTAAAACTGATACATTTTAGAGGTGGGTTTTTTCTTTATTTTTTTTTCTGAATGAAAAAAGTATTTGAAAACATACGTTTTCCATAAGCAAAGGTAAGCGCAACTAGCAAATGAAATTAAGGCACAGGATGATAATGACTATGGCTTTATAAAAATAAAAATTCCAATTTGGTTTCTTCAGCACCTTATAGATGGCAAAAGCTTCTACTGCATTTCTCAAGGGTAAAGGATTGAAATTATCAAAATGTATGTAGTCTCTGTAGCATTTTGTACATATGTTTGCTTTTTTGTACAGAGCCATTTGGTTGTTGATTTTAAGAAAAATTAAGTTCCTTATTTGATCTTTGCCCTCTTCACATACAGAACATTTCAATGCATCTCTCTTTTCTTGCTCTGTTTACCATAAGCACATCTGGATAGTGCAATTCTGTAAGATAGCATTTTATGCAAAATTTTATTAATTAAAATATGGTTTACCAGCCAAATCTAAATGTACATATGTCTTTATTACTGAGAAATGTCATTAAGACAAAGGTAAAGAAACATCTTTGTGCAGCATACCTTTATTATTGCAGATTTCCTGGCAAAAGCTTTATATTCAAAGGCTTTCAATTTTAAACTAGATCTGCATGCAGCTTTGCTGTGAGATTAATACCTATCTTTGATGCCATTTATGATTGAAGACTTAAATATCTGTTGCCTGTGATATTTAAAAAGTACTGTTTCTACTCTGTATCTGATTTTAGAAAAAAATACAGGTTTTTCATACCTGGCTTTCAGGTAATTGACTTTGAATTCCTACAAGCAAAAGGTCTCTGTGGTTTTTTTTCTTGAATAGACTTCTAATAAATTTTGCTTGGAGTACACAACCGTTTCCCCCATCATTTCTAAAAAATACATATTGCCTCTATGCAAATAGTTTTGCCTCCTACAGAGACTTTTTTCCTCACCACCAAGCATATAGGGGTTATATATACGGGCAACTAGCATTGTCCTGCAGCTCTCAGTTGGTCCTTTTCCCTAAAACACTTGAAGGCAAAAGCAACGGTATGGACTTTCTGCATGGACTGTGCTAATCTGAGATGATTCTTCTGTTGCCAGAGCCCTTCACTCCAGAAGCACAAAGGTAAAACGCACAAGGGTGAACCCTTTGTGCCTGGCAAAAGCTCCCACGCTCTAATCCTTCAAGCAAAAGCAAAACAAGAACTCCTCTGTAAAGTTTCAGCATAGAAGCAAGGTTTAAGGAAAGTACAGGTTTGGGGGGAACATCTTACACTTGGGACTCTGCCTGCAAAAGTGAATTATCCCATACTAATGTCTTTAATGTCTGGAAAATACCAAATCACCGACGCCTCTAACTAAATACACAAGTCTGTAGCTTAACCTTCCTGTAGGCAAAGTTAACATTTTCAGAGCAGGGCCTGCTGTTAAAGCTCCAGCAGATAAACTCCTTCATCAGTATCAACATGGTTGGTGCTGGGAGAGCTTTCCATTTGGACAAGACCTAATTGAGTCAGCTCTATGATCACTGAGGTCAATGTGTCCTTTACAGTCCTAAGTTACCTTAAACCCACCACACGCAGCTCCTCTTACAGCCCTATAACCATAGAATGGTTTGGGTTGGAGGCGACCTTAAAGATCATCCAGTTCCAACCCCCTGCCCTGGGCAGGGACACCTCCCACCAGATCAGGTTGCTCAAAGCTCCATCCAGCCTGGCCTTGGACACCCCCAGGGATGGGGCAGCCACAGCTTCTCTGGGCAACCTGAGGCAGGGTCTCACCTCCCTCACAGGAGAGAATTTCTTCCTCATATCTACTCTAAATCTCCCCTCTTTCACTGTACCCCTCGTCCAGTATTATTAAAACCACCTCACAATCAAACATTGTAGGTTTGTCCTCTCTCTTTGCTGGGTGACCCAGTGCAGGGTCTGGGACATCACTGAAGCACTTAGAGCCATACACCTGTAAGAAGTAGGCAATAGCGTGCTTTAATAGTGTATTTCTGTAAAAACCAGCCCAACAACATCAATGGGTTGGTGTAGTCCTACTGATATATAAAAAAAAAAAAAGATTGCTAAGGGTCTGAGTGGTTGTGGGGTGAAATAGAATCCTCTTTGCTAATTGCAAAGGCGATGAATAAAAGGGAAAAGATAAATCATTGTAATAAGAAGAGCAAGTTATTGACACTTCAGAAAAAAAAAAAAAAGTAGCATTAATGTTTTAGTCAAAAAGTAGAGAAATATTAAAGGTATATCCAAGTAAATAAAATATATTCAAATCAGCTAAGTCTGCTGACAGCCTAACTACACTATTTAAGGAACAGTCTGAAGGATTTTTTGAGCTTCCTTGTACAATCCTTGCATGCTCCCCTATACATTAGTGTAGGGTAGCCCATGGGACAAGGCGGTCCTTTGTCGCTAATGCCAGAGGAAAAGACACCTGGGGAATCAGAGGTCAGCCAGCTGAATCTCAAGGAAGAGTCCAGAACAAATCAATTCAAAGCCTCAGATATTCACAGATATTTTTTTATGGAAAATGATACATCAATCCAATTTCCCTTTCTCTTGTCCAGATTCGTAGCATACATCTTGATTGCTCTTAGTGTTGTCTTTCAAAGCTAAGACATAGCATGCAGACTAAAACAATTCCACATGAAATCAGGTTTGTTGCAGAGCTGTGCCACGTTATAGATAAATAGGTAACGTGACCAGAATATCCCTAAAAAACCAACAGATCCCACTGCCTCGTCTGTCACTGGGGCAACGGCCTCTTGGGACAAGAGGACCCACGGGCCACCAACCCACCAGGGAGGTTGACGCACGAGCAGCTGAGGGCAATGACGTGTATCCCGAAGCGAGGGAAGGGTCACCCCAGCGGGTGTGACATTCTGTCACCCGTGCCAAGGCGTGTTGTCACCCTGCCACGCCTGGCATTTACTCGCTGCCTTTTAAACCCTGCTGCACAGACCCCGGAGAGGAACACGAGGTGCTTCCTGGGCATTTGAAAAAAAGCAGTGCAGGAGCCAGTGGGAAGCTGGAAACATGAAGTCAGTAGCTCTAAAAGGACCTTAGGTCATGGCTAATTATATTCCCTTACGGCATTTCTCGTTACGTGGCAAGACCCTGCCTTGCCTCCAGTTAACAGCAAACTTCTTTAACTGCTCCCACTACACACCACAGCAGATAGTTCCCTTCTCTAGCGCCTAACTGGTACATTAACTTAAAAGTCAAATCATAGCTGGCTCCAAAGTTGCAAGAGCGTATCAAAAGGGACAATAATTTCATTTATAAACATGCCTATACAGCAGAACCCCTTGTTACAACCAGCAAATATCAATCATCAGACCCAAACCGGAATCTACCCATTTTACAGATCAGGAACTTGCCAGATCAACACATAGAAACCGGTACCTGGTCCATACACAGCAAGCAGGGAAGAGGAATCTTATAAGGCTTTCTTCTGCAACTCTACGGGAAACAATGCACATCATGCTATTTATTTCACTGAATGTGAAAAAAAAAAAAGCCATTTTACTTTTATCCTCCCCCGATGGCCAGATGGTTCTAAGTTCCTAGGGCCTGGCTAAAAATCGCCCAATAGCGTCTATTATTCCCATCATTATAGCAAAGTCACAGTCCGTCAAAAATTTAAAATATTGTTTTACATATATCTATGCAGAATATGACAGAAATCCACTGGAAGGGAAACAATGAATGAATCTCTGCTCACACTACCCCGAGCCAGATGCCATTTAGGCCAAAGAAAGCGATACTGGTGATATACAGGCTCTCACTCGTGTGCTTTGTGTCACCTCTGAAACACAAAAAGCCTAACAGAAGTTTCTCGGTTCGTGTGAGGTGATGGAACCTGAACAATCCCGCAGGTACAACTTCTCGTGTAATCCTGATGGTTGGTGACCCCATGCACCTGCACCCAACACTCCCAGCTCCTGTTTCATTCCCATCAGTGGGAACCCCATATATAAAGTAATTAGAGAATTACACCTTCTAGTATTTAACTTCTGTTTCTTCAAGAGTCAGAGAGAAGGATTCTCGCTGGAGTAGCTCTAGTGCCTGCAATAAACTCTCCCGTGGCAATTTATTTTTTTTTGAGCGGCCTTCGGTGATGTCACGTCTAATTCCAGAGGGGGAATCAGCGGGAGGGTTCCGCTTGAGCAGAAGGGCATTACATCACAAGTGACACCGTCACGGGGGGGAGCCGGGGGGGAATTGTTGACCGACAACCAGCAAGGCGTTGCTAGGTTTATCCTCAGCGCAGGCGCTCGCATCGCGGCAGTCTCTGTTTCTCGCTGCCAACGCAAATAACAAACTTGGAAGCCGTTATTTCGTCACCCGCACACGCGCGTAGCAAAGTAATCCTCCTGCATTTTCCAGCCATCAGAGGAGTCAGTAAACCCCCGACTTTAAGAAACACCCCAAGAATAATGTAATTATTTCTTTCTACCAGTGAAGAATTGCCGCCGAGTTACACACAGTAAGTCTTGGTATTACCATCCAAAAAGGAGGGGATGCACTTCTCTGCCTCAAGCCAATGTTTCCCTTGGCAAGAGAGGGTCCTTGCGTTCACGTGGGTCCACTTCAGGTGGTTAGCTCTAGCTCTGATTTTAACAGTAGTTTGCCATTTAAATATCTTAAAGGATCTCTTCCTTTAAGACTTTTTTGGCTGCCTTGCGTTAAAATAAAATGCTCCCATTTCATTTCAAGACTTCCCTCAAGTGCCACTTAAGAACCAAGGAAGCGGACTGTGGCATTAAAATAATAATCAAACCTTCAGTTGTTCACATCAAGATTTTTTGTTTTTATTTTTCCTCACCACAGAGCTAAGCGTAGAAACTGGACCCGGGGCTGCGGAGGGGGGACACCAAGGAGACGGAACATGTCGTTCCGAGTGGGTCATCGCGCCGCTTCTGTCGCGGTGATTTGCCAGATAAACCCCGAGCACGCAGCGACCCAGCTCCTGCTTCCCCGGGTGAACGCTCCAAACTGTAACGTGAAACACGGACAAACTCAAGCTTAAGACCCGCTAAAGGCTTTTCTTACACTCCCATAGATTCATCTGTTATAGATAGGGGTTTTTTTCACTTGTAACTGGAAATATTTGAACAGGTGAGGATCAACCCCTCCCCTCCTTAAACCATAAAAGAGAACAAGTGAGCGTGTCCAGTCTGCCCGAGGTACCAGAGGGCAATACTTACATGCCACAGAAAAGCTCTAGAAACTATTTATAGATTCACTTCATCTGCTCCCAAAGCACAAGGCACAAAGCAGGGCTACACACAATCTGAAGCAGAAGGTCTGAAAGCCCCGTGCCGTCAAAACTAGGGGGGGAAACATGCAGGGCACACAACCCCACCACCACCTCCGCTACCCACCAACCCAATGCCTACCTTCTGAAGCAAGGAGACTGCTACGGAGGGGGGGGCAAAATTTTTGTACCCACCATTTAAGTCAAAAGGAGCTCTAAAGAAGAGTGGCCGGAGAAAGAAATTGCCCCAAACCTACATCAGCATCAGATAATAATTTCTGATCATCACAGTTTTAATTACAGAACTGCTAGGTTTTGAACTGTTACAGAAAAACAACTTTTCAGTAGCACAAATCGCTGATAAATGGCAGCAAACTGAAACCACTGCTTACTGTCCAAACCCTCTTCATTTTTCTGCAACGCTCCCTTTGTTTATCTGTCTCGTGGCGTGGTCATAAACAGTGGAGGCTTCGAGACAGGAGTCAGCCTCCAGCAGCTTATTCATCCAGCACTCGTGCTGAGAGGTCCTTGGTACTTTAAGGTCTAACCCGTTGCTTTAATACAGCAGAGGGGGGCAGAGGGGAAATCACCAGATTAAAATAACTTGTGTCACTTATATATTCACAGACACATCCTGTTCCTCAGATACAGAAGCAGCAAATGTTTCAGAAATACAGGTTAAGTTAATCTTCCAAACTCCACACCTCACCAAAAAAAAAAAAAAAAAAAAAAATTCACCAGAGAGTCGGGGTGGTTACTGGTGGAGAAAGACCAGTCCATTAGGGACATCAGAACCAGACAAGACCATGGGGAGCTGTTTCAGGCCCTAGGAACAGAATACTGGCCTGTTTCATTGACCGCTTAGAATTGGAAGGGACCTTAAATTTCACTCAGCTCCAACCCCCTTGCCCTGGGCAGGGACACCTCCCACCAGACCAGGTTGCTCCAAGCCCCATCCAGCCTGGCCTTGACCCCCTCCAGGGGTGGGGCAGCCACAGCTTCTCCGGGCAACCTGGGCCAGGGTCTCACCACCCTCACAGCAAAGAATTTCTCCCTGAGATCTCATCTAAATCTCCCCTCTTTCAGTTTAAAACTATTCCCCCTCATCCTATCACTCCACTCCTGACCAAGAGTTCCCTCCCCATCTTTCCTGGAGCCCCTTTTGGGAGGGGTGTTGCCCCCTTAGATCTCCCCGGAGCCTTCTCTTCTCCAGGCTGAACCCCCCCAAATCTCTCAGCCTGTCCTCACAGCAGAGGGGCTCCAGCCCTCCCAGCATCTCCATGGCCTCCTCTGGCCCTGCTCCAACAGGTCCATGTCCTCCTGCTGTTGGTGGCCCCAGAGCTGGAGGCAGCACTGCAGGGGGGTCTCCCCAGAGCGGAGCAGAGGGGCAGAATCCCCCCCTCGCCCTGCTGGCCACGCTGCTGGGGATGCAGCCCAGGGTGCGGGGGCTTTCTGGACTGTGAGCGCACATTGCCAGCTCATGTTGAGCTTTCTATGTCATGGAGCCAGCCTTGTCAACCTTCTTCCTTCACCATACCCTTTGCTTCCATGAGTGACACCTCCCCAGGAAAGCCTCAGCAAGGCAACTGTTGAAGTCAGACCAGGCGAGGAAGAGACAAGAGCAAGATCCATGGGCGAAGATACAAACTGCTGTGGCAAGCTCAGCAGAAGTCAAGCCATCTCTGAAATTCTCCAGGCTCCATGGGCCCCTTAGCACCCACCCTGAAGGACAACCTGTCTTTCTTTTCCCTCCTGTTCTACTACTCCTGAAGAGTCAAGAGGACTATTGAACCACTCCTTCTGAAGAGTCAAGAGGAAGGACAGGCAGCCAGCCATGGAAAAACAAAACATTCTAAAACCAAAAAATACTGCAATTCTGCTTTATTTCATTTGAGGTCTTGCACTCTGGGTCTATTCTTAACATTATCCAGAGGGCTACCAAAAGCATTACCTGGGGCATTTTGGTCATCATTACTGAAAATCCAGAAATTCCTAAGACAGAAGAGGTCTCCTGCATCAGGCCATAACGTGCAATGCTGGTAACAGCTCCCACAGCACATGACCAGTGTTGGTCAGAAGGTCCTGACTTTAAACATCCTAACATTCCCTCACACCTGAGGAGACTTTGGCAAGCCACTTCTAAGCTCTGGGAAGTGCAAACCAGAAATTGCTAAAACGCTATGGGCAGGCAAGAGAAAACCTCAACCTTCAAGGAGGCTTTTTTTCTGCATTTCTGAATGTTTTTTTGACGGTTTGGGTTTTTGAGGGGGAATAATTGGAGAGGGATGGTAAGGACTGTAGGAAAGACAGTTTCCAGATCTTCATTTCCAGAAAGATTTCTGTTAGGAAAGGTTTATTCACGTTTCAAAGCACTAGCTGGATATACCATGATTTACCTGTCTTCACATCCTAGAGAGAGGATTACCCTTTGAAAAGCCATGGAAGGGTGACACTAAAATTCTGAAAACTTCAGGAGCAGAAGCTCCCAGCTACAGTATGAATCATATGAACTCCCTGCATGCTGGAGTACAGCAATAGTGGATGAAAAAATATGAGTTTTAAAACCGTTGTGTATATGCCTATCTGACAGTTTTCACATTGACCATTTCAGATCCAGTCATTACACATCGATAAAAGTCAGAAGTTTGCCCTAGTTAAGTTTCTTCTGGTTTTGTAACTGCTGAGGTTGTATCCTTTCCCACGATACAGCCAGCTTTTGCAAATGCTTCCTCAAACCTGCACATTTAACTCCTACCCTCACCGAAAAAAAGCAGGAAAACAGGAAAATTTTAAAAAATTGTAATGAGGCAAATACATAAGGTATAAGCTAAATTTAAGTGTTACGCCTGAGTGCGTCAGGGCCCGAGGATCCAGCTTTGTGGCTTCTGAAGCTGCTGATCTCTGGCTCAGGGCCCACCTTACACTTAAACCCCAATACCCTATTTGTCTTTCAGCTGTTGCCGTTTGTCAGGACCCAATAAACACGACCAACTCTCCCATAGCAACTGCTGCTGAAACGCTAAGACCAAGCCACAAGGTGAAAGAAACATAGATATTGAAAACAGTGCTTTACGGAACAGAAGACGACAATTTTATATTAAAAGAAATTCTGATGCCCATTTCTTAGAGAAAGCTACTCAAGAGGTTTGGCACTCAGGCTACAAATGGCTGTGGCCTTACACGTGACCTCAGCGTTTGTTTGTGTACGAGATCTCATCTCTTGGGAGACCACAAAATAGATCAAGGTATCGATCTAAAAGTTTTACACATGCTTTAGAGAAAACCTGCACTGCCCTGTACTTAGAAAAATCCAGGCTTAAGGCAGAATAGCCTTTTTTTCTCCTTCATTCTAAGCTTCCCAGATAGAGGTTTTGGGCCAGTAGACTAATACAAAACAATTGTAAACACCTACTTCTAAAGGTATCTTTCTCTCACACACACGAATGTGCACACACAGAGAGCAGTCGATGGAGCAATCTGTCAACTTCAGTAGTACAGAATAAGCCACCATGGACCATGCCGCAAGTCCTTATGGTCTCCTGCTGCTCACGTGCCTCCAAGAACCTGCAGCAAGTCCAAGGGAAATACCAGGGACACACTTTCTCAATGGCATTCATGCTGCTGGAGTACAGCTGTATATAAGCACCTTGCACTGGTAAATCCGAAGAGCCCTATCACAGAGCACTGTTTTACAGCTGAGGATAAAGACAGGGAGTAAAAAGAACCGCTTGGAACAAGAACTAGGAGAAACTTCGGAAGAATCCCGGACAGGATGGGCAGCTTTGCCTCCAACCTTACTTCTGTCTTCCATAAAGGTACTTTTTAGCTAGCAGTTGCCTCCCGTTGTAAATAAAAGTCTGGGGATGCTTTCTCAATAAGTCAAAAGTAGGATAATAATTTTAAAATTAGAGACAGGAAAAGAAAAAAAAACTAACACTTTAAAGATCATCTAGAGGAAGGCTAAAGCTCGGACCAGGAATAAAGTACAAATCACAACCATACAAGCACAAGCGCTTTCTTCTTTGCCAAGAAACCGCTGTTCTTTTCTTGACACTTAAATTCAGATCTTTTTCCAGATACAAACTTCCACTGACAAAAATAAACCAGAAGAAGGGAGAAAGCATATACGCACACACACACACAAGTGTTTCCATGGGGACAGACATATTTACACCACACACAGGATCTTGAGCTGACAGTTTTACCAGTCCACGGAGGACAAGCTTTCTCTTATCATCCAGTAATGACTGGAAGAAACGTTAATCTCTTCAGAAAGCAGTTTTTCCTGAAGTAGCATTGCTCCTCCCTCCTGCTTGACAGGTGTCTCTTGTCACCCAAGTTACACTATGGATCCGTTCTTAAAGTCTTGAACTTTGCAAAATTCTCTGAACCTTTTGTCACCTCAGTTGCTATTGAAAAAAATCAGTGCCTCCTCCAGTAGCAGCAAAGGTAATCGCCACACAAACATTCTTTTTCCTGTAATTTACCTTTTATCTTGATTAGTTACGGAGTACAAGAAGGCTAATTCTGCAGGGTTTGTAGTCACTCCACATTAAGGATTGTACTTTTACAATTACAGCATCTATTTCTATGGACTAACATAGCAAGGATCTACCACAGCTTTCTGTACCAGTTTTAGTCCCCAAATAAAGCGGATTCACATCCCAAGCCTGAGGCTTGGACAGCAATGACAAACTGCTTGCCCAAAAAGAAAGGATGCAGCATCTAAGCAAGATGCACCCAGCAGAAGCTGACTAGGTCACACCTAAAACACAGCCAGCCAACAGCTTCTAAGGATCTAAAATCAATGGTATTTTCTGAATTACAAGTTAACACATCCCCTTGGAAGAGCTGACGTGACCTCCATCATTTCCACTCCCCGTTTCCCTGACCCTCAGCACCTTACTTCCACCAGAAGGACCATCAGAGACGCTCTTCTCTTCCGTGCATTGCCAGTAGTTGACCTGTGTCACGTAATCCAGCGCAAGAAAAGAAGTACAGTTGCTACCACCAACATACTGAAGGCATTCGTACATTTATTTTGGCCTACACATAAGCCATGAGAACACACATTCTGCCCGTTCACCTCCACTACCAGAGAAAAGCTCCTTTGTAAGAATCAGCACCAGCCATTGAGAATGATCTAGTGGTAACGTTCACATTTTACCTCTATGGTTTAGAAAGAACAGGAGATAAGTCTCTTGATCCTACTTGATCTCTTCACCACCCCTATAATAAATATGATAAGCTTTTCTCCAGAAAAGACAAGGAGGTCAAAGTTCCCATGTAGCAAAAAAAATATTAAATGATAGTTAAACGCATACAGTCACAGATGAAATCAAGAAATAGGACCAAGTTATTGCAGAAATACCAAATGAGACTTTGCTTTTCACAGAATGCTATGGTGTTGGAAGGGACCTCTGGAGATCATCTAGTCCAACCCCCTGCCAGAGCAGGGTCACCCAGAGCAGGTTGCACAGGAACGTGTCCAGGGGGTTTTTGAATGTCTCCAGAGACGGAGCCTCCGCCACCTCTCTGGGCAGCCTCTTCCAGGGCTCTGCCACCCTCAAAGTGAAGAGGTCCGTCCTCATGCTTAGATGGAACTTCTTATGTTCAAGTTTGTGCCCATTACCTCTCTCTGTCCTGTCAGGCAGTTAGAGGCAATGCTGGGTGTCTGAAGAGTTATGTTATGGTTCTCATAGACGCATGTCATTACACGCCTAATGAAGTCTTTTAACTGTTTCTGAATGCTACTCTATCATACACATCATAAAAGAGATTTCATAAACCTAACAATTTCTATGCATTATTTCTTCAGGTAACGTTGAATGGAAAGCACATCAGGCAGTTGTTTAACAGCTACCTTATATTGTTTAAAAAAATTATCTAAGTGTCAGCATGTTAATTTATGAAGCGTACTGGACTTATCTGCTGGCGCGCAGCCTGGCTAACTTCATTCCAACTTTACTCTTCTGGAATGAGCTTACTCCATTTCCAGTGCCAAAATGGGCTTTAACTTCCAACCAAATAAGGCATCAGCTTCCCAAATTTGGAGGTGACGTTCGACTGCAGCTATTAGAGGGAGCAGAACCACTGATGAGTGAATGAGCTGAAAAGAAAAATAACTCCTTCCTCACTGTAAGCTTTAAGATTGCCCATCAGGACTTCCACAGGCTGTCAGAAGAGAAGGGCAAACCCTTTTCCATACACAACACGAAAACACATCTCTCAGAAAACGTTCAAATCTCATAAAAGTAATCAAGCACGATATCTAAGAAGTGCTTTGCAACTTACTTTACTTTTTGGCTAGGAATCATCATTGAAATATGAGCTGACTTTACACCAGGCTCACAAAGAAACCAATAAAGAACAAAGAGATTTCTTTCCTAGTCACAACAGTATCTAAACCCTGTAAAATAGCTAAAGGCACAGAAGAAATAGTATGACAGAAGGTAACCAATGCACTAACCAGAATCTTAGCAACACAGATGCAGAGTCAACACTTGCTTATGTCAGTTTGCAAACAAGTTCTAGACGTGAGTTTTCAAAACGGAGGTGGATAACGTCAAGTGCTTCAGTGCCCTAATGCAATTTGAGCATCTCGTTCCACTCAAGATGCTCTTTAGATTATTCTTTTTTTGAGACACAAGTCATCATATGACTCCCCAACTCCTCCTTTGCATTTTTTGAAAATTAAAAGGACAAGACAATCAGCGCACAAATCTCAAAGAAGATGAAAACTCAAATGAAAACAAGCACAGCTGTAATTAAACAAGATCTGTTTAAATAGAAGACTTCAATGTTTACTTTCAACTTGCTTAGAAGTTTATGAAACAGTTCTGAAATACACCAATTCAGTAAAAAAATTAATTTTCCGCTTATTTTCTTGTTAATTTAGATCAGATCCTTAATGTAGGCTTTCAAAGGCTCTGAGACACCTACTCCCCACTTGCTAAGTAGGAAGCTTCTTGGAGAAGGTGGGAAGGTTGAAGTCTGCAGTTTCTGCAGTATTCTCAGAACAAATCTATCACCCTTGAAAGATCAAAGAGAAGAAGAAGAAAAAAATAAATACAAGACAGGGCATTCCTGGCTTACTGAGCCTGCAGACAGAAAATCTAAGAAGATGCTTTTCAGTCACAGTTTGCTACTCAGAACTCAAACAGCAGGGAAAAGAGCTATGTGAAAACGATAACCAGAAGTTTAAAATGAGAGGACAGCTGTCCCAAATCACTGTTTTAAAACAGCCACGAAGCTGGGGTGGGTGAGGAGGGGTTGTAGGAATGTCCTTTTCCACCTCACGTGTATTTCCCACCTGGAAGTTTCTAACGCTGGGAGCGGGGTGCAGTACCAGAGCCCTGTTCCTCCTCTCCTTGCCAGGTGCGTGAGAAGAATACCAGAGCTGCTTGTCATACCAGCTAGGAAAGAGGATTTCTCCTTTGCTAGGAAAAAATACATGTACTGCTAATTTATCAGACAGCCACTAACCAAAAGCTGACAGGAAAAACTTAGCGGGATCCAAGTTATTAACCATTCCTGCTCCCTGGCTGTGCCATTAGGAAAAACTTCAAACCCTACATAAACAGCCACATCTTACTGCTTTGGGAAATTGTTTTAAAATAAGTAGCGTTTATTGTAAGAAGATTTCCCATATACCCACATGTTTTGAAACAGAAAACAGGCTGGGCAGTAGGAATAGTCTGGCCTTTCACCTCTGGACAGCCAGTTTAAGTACATGCTGTTCCACATGTGCAAGTGATTTTCGAGCTCCATTTAGTATCCTAGGCTGTTACTATCTAAATTCTGCAGTCAGTGGCCTCGTCCAGTACAGTTTATCATGACAGAGGCTAAGCTCTGAAATAGGACAGGCTTAAATGCCTTAAAATGCACACTCTGAAGAGGTTTTTTTTGCTTCTGCTTCTGTCAGGGTTGGTTCTAGTTCTGCAGCAGAGCGCTCCCTGGGTTTACAGAAGGATGAATCGGTTTTAAGCATTTGCTACTAATAACTTATTTTTCAACTCTTGGTCTGCCAAATTGTCAGGGAAACATTTTTTTTCCATCAACGCAGGTACACTCCGAGAAGGAAAATAGGAAACCAACCTCCCAAAATATTCTCACGTGGGTTAGGAAGACTGTCTTTCACTAACACCAGGGGAAAATGATGCCACACCATGGAGGCACAGGAGTCCGGTTGTCCAAAGCCAGAGGGGTGGCATGGTATGCCATGACGAATCTGTGTATCCTGCTACTACTCTGATGCCTAATCTGCACCCCCAAATCTCAAAAACTTGAGTGATATGAAGAAAGTTGGCACAGCTTCCTCCCCACCCCCGGTTCAGTTTAAAAAAAAAAAAGTGGTTGAACTCTTTCAAACTGCATCGAGTGGAAAGATAACATTTGGCACAAAGATCAAATTAGATACCCATCTAGAGAGCAAAAGCCTGCTTCAAATATTATGTTTAGTCATACTGCAAACCAAAAGACTATATTATGAGAAGCTACTTTATATATAAATCCATAGCACAGCCACTAAGCCACTAAATTCAGAGGATGTATATCGGTAGGTAAGAAAAGTTTTAACACCAGTGATCTTATAGTAAACAAAACAAGAAAAATCTATTCAAAGTAATCATTTTCTTATATGGAAGCTTCAATGGCACAAGAAAAAAAAAACCCACAAACTTAAGATCTCACACTGACACATATTTATTAAAAAAAAAAAACCAAAAACAAAACCAAACCACAACATTTCCATAGCCAGAACTATTATGAAAGCCAAGATGATAAGCAGAGAAAGCTCTAGCTAGGTATGCAGTTTGAAATCCGTACTATCAGTAACTTCAAAGACCCATCTTACTCAGTTTCATAGTTTCATTACAACAAATCTTTAATTTCAAGATTTGCTCATTTAGAAACTGCTCAGTATGTCTAGTAAAGCCTGTCCTGGGACAGAATTCAGATATGTAAGATGCTTTAAAACAAGACAGAAGACAAGAAATGATGGGAATATACCTTTATTTCACTGACAGGAATATACTTTTATTAAGTGGATAAGAGGCTCTAGCTTCAATCCAGCTCAGCTGGTCATTGTAGTCTAGTATGAAACAACAGAAGGGCTTTAGGGAGAATAAAACAAAAATGGGTGAAAGACTTTCTTAAAAACAGTCCCTGAAAAGAAACTAGGAAACAGCCTTATGTCACGACTATCAATTCAGTATTGCCTTTCAAATTTTGGTGGTTTTGGGTTTTTTTTTTTTTTTGAGAAATATAGAAGGAAAATAAAAATAAGAGTGCATAAACTTCAAGCTCAACCCATGATACACCAATAAAGCGGGATCTTGCAATTGCTGACTGGCACAACAGCATCCTGGAGAGCAAGTCACCCTCTTATAAACCAGGCAGAAAAATAACCTTTGATCCAGAGCTCGGTCTCACACAAGCATACGACTTCCACTGAAATTAAGAGCAATCACTTGCCTAGAAAAAGGTTAAGCCTGCCCTCCCCCTACATCGGTCCAACAAGATTAGAAGGGACAGGTGAGCTGATCTCAAAATACTGAAGACACATGAACAATATTTACAGACCTTTAAACAACCCCAAATTGTTTTCCCCAACTAGGATTTTGGGGGGCAGGGGGGAAAGTAAGATATAAATTAATAACTTATAGGAATTTGGAAGAAATCTCTCAAGTGAGCAAGTTATTATACAATTATAATTTTTGACACTAGAAACTCAGAGCCCAATACAGAAAATCTTGTATTTCTGAATCCTTTTCTACTGAAGTGCATTGAAGAAGAATTCACTATTTGCAATTGCCAGTACTCAATGAAAAAGAAAATGCAAATTGCACATGAAGGAACACTTTAAATAAATAAATCTAATAATATGCTATACATTCCCAGGTACAAATCAAAAGACATTACAGGATTCACTAGGAAAAGGGGGGGGAAAGGGTACCAAGCACAAGAGTGTTTCCACTCTAAGAGCAATGGTAAGAAAGCAAAGTGCTACTTAGTGATAAATTCTGACCTTGAACACACAATGTAAACCAGCAGCAAGAACCACATAAAGGCTCAACACATTGAAGGTATATATTGAATCAACCTCAAAACACATGAGACCATATCAGAGTACGGACATTACTCATAAGCAATGAGAGGTGGGGTTTTTTTCCCCCTCAACTTCAAAACATACAAAATACTTGAGCTGCCAACACTGATATACCCCTGACTTAAGCACCTGCCCTGTCTTATTTCTTTAAATACACCTAATTTCCTTCACATTCCCATTCCCAATGTAAGCTGTGCCCGCACAAGCTTGTGACAACTGTCACACTCTTTGTGATAGATGTGTTTTTCTATTGTTTATTTGAAAAAGTTACCACTATTTATTTTATTCCGATCAGGGTGTGAAATATACTCCAGCAATAGAGAAAGTCTTTGAAATATTCTGGCCAATCGCATAAATACAAAAACCCATCATGAACACTACTGTCTAATAGCAAGCCACAAGTAAGGAACAAACACCACAATAAAATTCTGAGGCTGACCCTCACAGCACTGAAAACAAAAAAGAAAATAAACCAGAAACAACCCAGATAACACCCAACCAAGCACCACCACAACTCAGGATACCTTACTGAGAAGGACTCTACTATATACATATTAACAGCAGACACAGATAAGGGCATTCAGTAAGTAAGAGGTGGAAGCCAATTTTATATTTAAATCTACAGATAAACAAATAACCCACACCAGAAATTCTATTAATGGTTTGAACCTGCATTTTATTCTTCCATCTCTCTTACTGCTCCTTCTTGTCCATCAGAGACTCTCCTAAGCAGGCTACAGCTTGTGAGAAAGGAAAACACGTGGAATGAAAACGGGTGGGTAAATCCTCAGCCATAAGGAGAAAAAAAAAAAAACACACAAAAAAACCTCACACAATCAAGAAAAAACCCAAAAAAACTAAACACAATACACCCGAAACTGAAACAAACAGAAAAAAGCGCAAAAAGCACCACGAGCAAAACCACAAAATGCATAAAAACACCAACCAGAAACTTTCCTCAAAGGCAGAAAAATTATGCGTATTGTTATTATACCAAAATATACATCCTCATCAGCTTTTATTCTTTCCAAGCTCTCACTACTTGCTGTTGACTCATTTGTGGGGGGGAAGGAGAGAGGGGGCAGGAACCAAACACCAAAAAAAGCCTCACCACATTGCCTGATGAGAGCTGCAGACACCATCCTTGAATAGGCCAAACTTTGGACAAAGAGATGCTTATAAAACATTACCCATGCACATATTAACTTTGCTAATATCACATATTAAGAGAAACTTGTAACACCATGGTAAGAAAGTGGGTGAACGTGTACACCATCACTGAACAATTCTCCAACTCCCTTTGAGCAAAATATAAGGGCTAGAAAAGTCAGAAAAAAGCTGATCAAGCTCATGCAAGAAAACCAAAAGGAATGCAAATTATTTATTCAATAACACCAACAATCTACAAAAGGTATCTGCAACTACCTTAAAAAAAAAAAGCTAAGATTTCTACAAAGAGAAGAGACATCATCAGTACTGCTTTTCTCTTCCCCAATTTAAGAAATATGCATTACATCAGTCCAGATTTTTCAAGCCATTAGAGATGGTGCATGCCACTGTCTCCACTGACTGTACCTGAAAAACTCAGCCGAACGGCTGGAAGGACTATTTAGTGCAATAAACTATCACCTTACAAGCAAAACAAGCTCCTAGAATGATCTGGGTTGGAAGGGACCTTAAAGATCACACAGTTCCAACCTCCCTGCCCTGGGCACCTCCCACCAGACCAGGTTGCTCGGAGCCCCATCCAACCTGGTCTTAGACACCCTCGGGGATGGGGCAGCCACAGCTTCTCTTGGCAACCTGGGCCAGGCTCTCACCACCCTCACAGCAAAGAATTTCTTCCTGAGATCTCATCTAAATCTCCCCTCTTTCAGTTTAAAACCATTCCCCCTCATCCTATCACTCCAACTTCCTGACCAAGAGTCCCTCCCCATCTCTCCTGGAGCCCCTTTAGGGACTGGAAGGGGCTCTAAGGTCTCCCTGGAGCCTCCTTCTCTTCTCCAGGCTGAACCCCCCCAACTCTCTCAGCAGAGCCAGAGCAGAGCACAGCATAGCTGAAAGCACCAGCAACGTCATCAGGATGGTATCAAAGGAGCAAGAGGGTTGCTTTGTGAAACTAGGAGGAAACTGCACCCCAAAGCTCTACTGGCTGCCGGGCTGAGGGCAGGCTGAAGCAGCAGATAAAGCTGTTGTATGTGTTGTAAGCCTTCCAGCAATTCAGGCTTTATGTGTCCGAGCCTGATACTCCCCTCGGTGGGTGGGGAAGCCGAAGGACAGGCTGACGTCAGCCGGAGAGCAGGGATAAAGCCCCGTGCAGCAGCTGGGGGACCAGTGCCACTTCCCACAAGGGGACACAAGCTGGGCAGGTGCTCTGCTGCCGACACCCTGCCTCCTCCAGCCCAACCTCGGGGGAAAAAAGAGCAGTCACCGAGAAACAACCCTCCAAAATGCCACAAAACGTTATCCTCCAAGGACCGGCGCCCTGGGGATTCAGGCTCTCGGGAGGAATCGATTTTAACCAACCCCTAATCATAACCAGGGTACGTACTCTTTCTATTTCCTCTCTATTAATTGCATTTATTAGTTGCTGCAGAGTTTTGCCCTTTTACTTTCCCAGCGTTGAGAGATGCAGAGGGGGCTGTGAGGAGCTCAGCCAGTAGCTGCTGGTCCCAAGGAGAGCCAGCTGAACCCCAACAGTTCTTACAACTTTTGCGGGACACATTTCTGGGCTTGCTTTATTGGTCCAAGAGGCTTTAACAGCATTTCTACTTATTTCTTCTTAAATTGAATTTGAATGCCTTGGCAGCAGGAAAAAAAAAAGAAAAAACACAAAAAAATCCGGCATGATTTCCCCAGGCATTCAGATGAGAAAATTTTGAGTTTGGAGCCTACTAAAGGGCCAGACCCCACTTTTATCATTTTCTCGACTGGCCCCTGGGATGGCGGGGGGAGGCGGCCGCTTGGCAGCAGCTCCTCCTGTCTGGAAGCCTGTGCTTTGCAAACTCCCTGCCAACTCCACGAGATTAATTTGACTCTCAGTTAGTTAAATTCTGATTATTGCCAGCAAAGGCAACAGTACCTTGTTCTTCACATGTTAAAGTTTTCATTTTCATGGATGTTAAATCGGTGAATTATTGGAAAGTTATCCAGTCCTGGATATGAAGGAGATAGTTCTTCAGTGTTTTTTTGCCTTATTTAGAAACAGACAATTTACCTTCATTCCCCTAATAAAGGGCAAGAACGCAAGCCTTCATTATTATTTTTTTTTAATGGATTTTGAGCTATTAATTGCAATTTGTTTAAGAAACCAGTTACTGGATGAATGGAGCATTTGAACTGTCAGCTGCCCTGCATCCACAGGCACAGATCTACCCAAAAGACAGGACATGTATTTTGATAATTTGTCTGTTTTGAAAACAGTGTTCAATGCACATGGGACTAGAGTTAGTTCTCCTACTTCTGATGCTTTCCAGAACCTCGGACACACCTAGTGTGTGTTCCATGAGCCTCCAAATCACCTATACTTTTTTTTTTTCTTTAAAAGCCCTGCACTATGACTCAATATATACACTATGCCTGGTATTAAATAAACGTCAAGAGCCTTGAAGGATGGATACCACTGATGATGCCTTGCAATAAATATGCTTCTAAACAAGACTCTGTAAAAGGCTTAAGGACCAACCTTTCACATTGTATACTAGTAATAATTTATTCCACTTAATCATGTCCTCCAGATTTATACGTGCACAAAATAGTTCACTTATTTTAAACTGAAGTAAACCAGAATGCTATTATTTGACAGTATGTAGCTTCATAAGAAATGTTCATAGGATAATGAATATTTGTTATGAATTAATAATGACTATTAGAATATTCGTTTTTCACAGCAAAAGTTTTGGAGGAACAGGAGACAAAAAACTTTTTTTCTTTTTTTTATTCAAAGTCTCTGGATGTTTTGGGGCCTTCATTGCCTTTTATGGGCCTCCAAAAGAAAAATAGTTTCCATTATCTCTAATGAAAAATATTTTAGCAGTGTCTGGTTTGTATTTTCTTTGTGTTTAGATTAAGTGCAATGAAGTTTAAAACTGCAATAACAAAGGATGTTACTATAAATGTAACTTTCTAAAGAATAAACGACTTTGCAATTGACTCATACCTACCAAATGCCTCACAAGACACAAGCCATGGGTTTCTAGCATGTTACAGAAATGCTCAAAGTCACATTTCAAGTAGAACCATGAAATAACAGAGAGATATAGAGAGAGGAAAAATGACACGTTTAAATTCACCTTGCTCAAATTCAAGAATATTAATGGTAGGTTTGTTTAAAATTAGTATTTTTGTTGCCGCAGCATACAATTAGAAGATTCCCTAAATAAGTATTCATGCAGTAGTGAATATTTCTTAAGATTCATATGCCTTGGTTTTTGGGGCCCAGGTGCTCCTTTTGTAGAAGGGATCACGAGCAGTCCATTCACATTTGGCTTAACTGTCCTGACAAAAAAACCCACAAACTTATTAGCCATTAAAAAAAAAATAAATCAAGATTATTTTTTAAACACATTCTGAATAAAAATAATTGGACAGAGTTACGTTTGGTTGGCTACGGTCCTTGTTCAACAAGAGAAAGCTTTTACCGGGACTTGTCAAGAGAGGCAGAAAACATAAGAGATCATAATCCACCTGTCTAAAGAACAGATGCCACCTCAAAAACCCATCTGTGATTTCCCAAGGCAGGCAATTCTCTCAACTGTTTCCAGCAAATGCTAAAAACCACAGATCATGATCACTGGGAGGGTAGAAAGAACAAGAGGCGACTAAAAATAGGTATATTCAGATTCTATTAGGGTCAGAAACCACAAATGAACTGGAAATAGTGAAAACATTTTTTGAAATCCTTGGAACTTTACATAGATGCAAAGAAAGCACATCAACGAATATGATCAAAAGCCCCAGTCTCAATGTAACTGAATAATTTCAGTTTATTCTGACTAAACGATAACATTTTGGGTTAGGTGTTTCGAATCCTAGAATTTAAGTCATATTGAATAAAGCATTACAGAAACAATTAAACCTTGCAGAGGATGAAGGGAATGGTGAAGTATTATCGACTTGATTTAAGTTCTATTTTAATATAAACCTTTACAGATCACAATGCAAGTATTTATATTAACTCAATTTTATATTTAGCCACCCTGTCTGTGGACCTTCATAACGCTTTTCAGAAAGCTTGAAATATTTACAAAGGAGTGCCATGAGGAGCTTCACAAGCCTATTAACAAATGCAGAGAGGTTTTTTTTACCAAAGTCTCATAGGAGACTTTGCCCCTCGTGGATAAGTAGTTATCTAGTCTCTGACAACATCTGGCTGCTCAACACATCTCCCTGTATTTACCCAAATCTGAGATACCGCGGATACAGGAGCAACAGGCGGGTCATACAGGCACGTCCCAAAGAGCAAAGAAATTTTCCCAAAGAACTAGTAGAATCTCCCCTACGAGGTAGGGGTGAGCAAGAAACACCACAGTCATATTAAGACTCTAAGTGTTCACAATACACATTTAATACAGCACTAATAAGTTCCTCAAGAAACAGTATTGCTTATATTACTGAGGTACCCACAATATCAATATTATACCCATAACATGGTGTGAAGGAAAGGATTATAGGAGGGCGGGTAGTTCTGCACCCCAGAAAGCCTGGGAAAGTAGATCAAGGCCCCATCAAGGCGTTAAGGCCCAAGAGACAGATCCCAGAAGCCTGGCAATAACCAATTCAGCAAAGGAATAGGAAGTAGAGACTCCTGCCCTTTTCCTCCCTAGCTCCCACTAAAGGAGGGCAACCACAGAGTGGTATCACTGCAGCTGGTGACAATATGTTATGAAAATCCAAGGGATGGTGCGTTATTACCAGTGACACAGAGTGGGTTAGGTCCCACTAGCAGCGCTGCCACAGGGGAAACTACCGTGCCAGACAGACACCCTACTTTATAAGGGAGTATCATTGCTGAGGTACGTCACAGATACAGCAGATGATTTGTTGTGATGTGCAAAAAGCATAATCTACCAAGTAATCTATATAACCAGTATATAAGAGTTATTTAAACAGGCGTACTCTTGAGAGGGAACCAAGAACGGCTGGTTTTGCCCAGGTGGGATATTAGAACATCAACAGTTGCACTCAAACACTAGGACTTCTGCTGCAGTTCATCATTCCACACGTGCCCACAACGTGCTAAGCAAAATCAGCAGCCATTCCAGGTTGAATAGAGAAGCACGATCAAACCTCTACGCTGACAATCTTGGAGACTCCAGACTTAGAATTTATCAGCAACTTCCTTGATTCGTACTCAGATTATTCAGGCACCTGAACGCTTTGCTAAGCACACAATACACGAGTCCATTCTTTTGGAATCCGAGGGGAAAAGCCTCCAGCTGGCCATAGGTACCCATCTGATAATAGCACAGGCCACAGGTACCTGACTTGATAACAGCACGTTGCAGTGTGTTACAGTGACATCAGAAATAAGTTTACATGCTGGAATGCAGAAAAAAAGCCCACAAAACAAAGTTCTTCGAGCATTCAGACCCACCTAACAGAGATGAACTGCTGGAAAGAGGAGAGAATTACTCTATTGGGTTGTTGCCACTGTTTCAGTAGTAATGCATATGGATCAGGGCCACTCTTATTCAAATGCAATGAGATTTAAAACTAAGCACTCTACAGAGTTCAGGGTCTGGATTAGACATGAACAAAGAGAAAAATGTCATTTCAGTATTATTAGCTATTAGCACATTTATGATTACTTAGAGATACAACTTGAGAGGCCAGGCTGGCAGAAAACACACTAACTGCTCTATTTGTCCCTAAACACGGTAAGACTACAACTGACTTTTCTATATATCAACATTATCTATATATTAGCATAATTTCTTAACAGTTCAGTTCCACTGTTGCCTGGAGTTGTAAGGAAAAATCTTAACTGTTTGGTTTTTTTCTAAGCAAATGACACAACAGCAGTTGAGATGGAAGATTCAAAGGCAACTACAGAAATCAGAGCGGAAACTATTTAATGCAGAAGCATGAAGATAATTCCATCTAATTTGAAGTTATAATGAATAGAACATTTATATGGTGAACTGACAATAGAACTACAGAGGGTCTGGCAGAATTAAGAATGCACTTTTTCCTGTGAGCAATCATATAGTTGTTTACAGGCTCACTCCCTCTCCCTAGCCCAACAGGAAACAGGGAAGCACCCTGAAGTTTATTTCTCTATCAATTTTCAGGTATGCATGGTGGTTAAACAGTTAAATTTTGGGGTTTTTTTTCAGATTACACCTGGAAGCAAGGCTTCAGCTGCCAACCTGTGCCCTGGTGATGTGATTATAGCTATTGATGGTCTAGGCACAGAGAACATGACGCATAACGACGCCCAGGAGAGAATCAAAGCAGCTGCACACCAGCTTTGTTTGAAAATAGAGAGGTATGTGTGCGTACTTCTGAAAGAAGATACCACCTACACAACTGATCATAGAATCATAGAATGGTTTGGGTTAGAAGGGACCTTTAAAGATCACCCAGTTCCAACCAGGGACACCTCCCACCAGACCAGGTTGCTCAAAGCCCCATCCAGCCTGGCCTTGAACCCCTCCAGGGATGGGGCAGCCACAGCTTCTCTGGGCAACCTGGGCCAGGGTCTCACCACCCTCACAGCAAAAAAGTTCTTCCTGAGAGCTCATTTCAATCTCCCCTCTTTCAGTTTAAAACTGTTACCCCTTATTCTATCACTACATGACCTTGTAAAAAGTCCCTCTCCAGCTTTTGTATATATATACACAAATATATATTCATATTATACAGTACAACTATTATATAGTGTAAGTATTTTACACACGTTTAAGAATTTCACAAAGCCTTTAAAATTAAGAGCACCCAGACCTACCTCACCAACTGCAGACCAGGCGAGACGAGGCTCCCCAGAGGATGTCTCCGTGGACACAAGGAGAATAGTTTCCCTCAGGCTAGTCACCAGCGCTTATTGAACCAGGCCACCTACTGCCTCTGCTGACTCCACCAACTCTATGATCGCTGCCAGTGAACAAACAAATATTCATATGTGGGGGCAAGTACAAAACCCCCTGCTGTCACCTGCTCAGTTCCCTCTCTGCTCTAATGCTCCCAGGTGCTGCTTGTTGTCTCCTGTGATATCCTCCTAGTTAAGGAAAGCAACATCACATCAGGCTTTCATAAGGGGTGAAAAAGGAGAAGGTTTAAAGCCAAACTCTTTGGTCACGATACTGTATTAACCCAAATCAGGATTCTCAAAGCAACGTTAAACCCAAGACAAACTAAAAATCCCTCTCTTACCTAAACTGCAGGAGTCCAGAAACAAAAACCAACCTACATCTTCTCATCCCCTAACTTGTTTTGCTCAGCCTTTAATAAGACTCACCTGATGCATTCTTCCAGCTGGCTGCAGGATTCAGTCACCTTTGATTGACCCCAGGCCCTCAAGAAGGCACAGCACTTTATTACTGTTGACCACACTATTCCTTTCCAAATACAGAAGGGTTTGGGTTTTATTTTTTGGAAGGGGCATTGTCTAATTACTAGAGCATATGCTACTGCTAAAAAATTCCTGCAGTTAATTGTGGGTTCTATTATAGATTGATAAATGTCATTTAGCAATTCTCTTAGGAAGTAATTTTCAAAATATATTAAGGGTAATTGTGCCTATGAAATATGCATGTATTTTTAAAATGCCAAAGATTTGTATTTATATAAGAAAGAGTACTAGATTAATATTTAACATTAATATTACACTATTTTAAATTTAGCTGCTGAATTTTGCATGTTTGCTATCTCTGTTTCAGTGACAGAAAGAATCACCTGTGCAACTTCTGGTTACACTTGCACATTACTTTGCGTACCTAGATTGCACTCCTCTTACGCTGAAAAGCAGGCTTTGCATGGATATAGTGGTCATAAAATAATAAAAAAAAGAAATTTAGATTGTTCTGGTTTAGCATTATTACCAATGTATTCACTTACCTGAGCAAAATATTCCGAGGACCCAACGTTCCTTCTAGCAACCATTAAAAAAACAAAACCAAAACAAAACTGTAAAAAGCTTGGTCAGAAAGACACTTTGCATTTGGTAACTACTAACTAAATATTTCTTATTGTTCGTAGTATACATAAGTTTTAAAAAAGCAAATATACTTTTCACGTATTGTTTACATAGAGTACACATATATTGTTCAAGTATTTTTATGGTAAAATATTAAACAAGCATAGAACAAACTGCAAATTTTCAAGCTGCATTGTGTTTTATAGGGACATATACAGCTCTGTAGGAATTCAAGATATTTCAATTGTCTGTCTGTCTTTCTTTTTAGGGCAGGAACTAAATTATGGTCCCCACAAATTTCAGAAGATGGCAAAGCACATCCCTTCAAGATAAATTTGGAAGCTGAACCACAGGTATGAATACTTAAAAGTTACCTAATCGTTTCCATTCATGTTTTTACACTCTAAGTGATCTCCCTTGTGGTCATTAAAATTATTTGAATAGCACTTCACTATTATCTGCCAGTTTAAGCTGATATGAACCATCACAATTATGATATGTATGAACATCATTTTATCTGACTGGATGTTTTTGATTTTTCAGCTATAACCCAACCAAAACTTTCACAAGTTACAACACATTCTCATTTTTATTTAAAACTGTACGTATTTCCATAGTTTTATTATGGAAAGAAAATATCTCCTTTTATTCTGATACAGCTTAAGTTGCTATAACTCTTTTAGAGATTCGTCATTATACAAGGAAATTCTTCAATCAGGAATAAATGGCAAGTAGCAAAGCAATACACTCATTGCGTCACAAAAGTCACTGTGATGTAACTGTCAGTTGAGAGATCCATTAGTACTGGGTCTCTTTATTTCTGTTCCTTTTTATGCTACACCACAGAACTGAAAGTTACAAATTCGTACAAACCCCAGGTACTGATCAATAAGCAAACAATTCATCACTTCTGGCCAACAAAGTCTTGGTCCTCATACATGAGCAAAGCAAATCCAACCAATTGAAACCCTCCTCCCTCTTCAAACTCCCACCCAGCCCCTTGCACAAAGCCGTGAGCTGAAGTCTCCATATTGTTAATTGTTAATTAGCTAGCTACTGTCTACAATTAGTGCTTAATTCCTTTGCCATTCCTCTTTAATCAACATGAACGTTTGCTGTTCTCTCAGGAGAGGGGAGCGAAGAGCATTCTGCTGATCCTGGCCTTCCAGGATCAAAGCAAGTATGTCCAAGTATTTATTCTGCGCTCTCCTAGAAAAATGCAAGTGCAGATTCCACTGCAGTAAATCCTGTGCAATAAATATTTCCACCGATTCTGTTCTCATGGAGACGCTCGCAAACATGAATATGGCATTTCAGTGTTCTCTATCTTCTTTCCAATCTAAAAACTTGCAGTAAGCGATACAACAAACCTCAGCAGAAATAACATACCCTCTCCAGCAGTAGGAGACAGTATAGCGAAGAAACAAAGCTATCTTAAATGCCTGTTTTTGTGGAGTAACTAAGATACAGGTAAAATAAATAGCAGTGGAACAAATTCATTAAAATAAGCTACAGAGAAAACCACGTAGGCACGTATGACAGGAGATCTTTGCATGAAAGCTGCATTCCTAAAAAGGATAGTTACTTAAAAATAAATCACAAGATTTCACTCAGTGCTATTTGGCAGAGTACTGAAAAGCAGTCTGCATTGGGTAATCAGAAAAACTGTTTCTCCTAGATTAAATAGCCAAGCCCTTCATCCTACTATGTCTCCCTCCTTCCTTCCTCAAAAAATCAGAATACTGAGTATATTTAATAAACAATAGGCTCCAGAAAAGTAGCAATGCTTGTAAACAGCTAGGCCAAACCATTTTGGGGATGATTTACATTTTAGATTAAATTCTTCCATCCAAGAATATCCATCCCTCTGATCTCCCTGTGGGGAAAAAAAAAAAAAGTATAGCCTTTTTTTCTACAATTGCCGAAATTTTAAATTAAATTTTACTGCGTATTTAGTCACAACACATGAGACCCAGCAGTGTGTATACCCATAGCGAAAACAGAATATCACAGTTTCTTTAACCTCAGGTGACAAATTACTGTACAACTCTAACCTCTGCTGTTTAGGTGATATTAGAGTTTGCTGAAGTCCAACAATAAATAAAGGCATCAAAGCCCAGACGAACACAGAAGAATCCAAAAGCAGTATATTATTCCTCGAAATGTAAAGTACTTTGATCCAAAAGTATTGCACGCCAGCCAATGCTGGTGTGCAGAAAGGGAAAATCAATGAGTTCTATAAAAAGCATTTCCTCCTTTTAAATAATAACTAAAGTTGCTGAAAAGGTCATAAATGTTCTAAATGCAGTCAGATTTTTTTCACCCTTGCCAGAAAGACATTCTAAAGTTCCCTAAGAAAGTTTCACAAAGGGAAGTCAATAATTTAAAATACATTATAAGCCAATTAAATAACAATAATAGATGAAGACTTACACAATCTCAGTTAATCCCTTAAACCTCATTTAAAATGAATTTTTTTCCATTATCACAATTTCTTGAATTGTTTTTATTTGGGATTTTCTTTTTTGCTTCTGTCTTTGCCTTTGAACGTTTTGTTGAGTGTGACTAGGCTTTTGGCCATGAAAGACATTATACATTCCTGGGAGATAATATAATACACATATAGATGAGTATAAAAATCTATAAAAAACCAAAGCCACAAAAACCCCACTATTCTAAGAAGTAAGTTTATAGTCTATTACCACTAATAATCGAGTTTTAAAACAATATAAAGGTGCTAGTCTAGTTTTGAGGGCCTACCCCCTGTTCCATAACAGCATTCAGACATAAAGATTTTAGTGACACGAGACCTCCAAAATTTTAACATCTGTGTAACATCACAGCAATTATCCCCAAGGAATGTGGTCTGTGTTGGATGCATTTCTGCAGACTTTGGGGGCTACGTTCATTCTATTCCTGATATCTGTATCAATGCAAAATTTAGTTAGCCCTGCAAAAAGGACATCAGTCAGCTAGAAAAAAAAAATTAGAAATTAAATGCTGTAATTCTGAAATATTCCTGATTAGGAATTTCAACAACCTCCAGTTCTCATTTAGCTTTTGAACTAAAGGAGGACTTTTCACAGATTCAATGAGATCCAATAAACACAAGAGCTGGACTATTTTTGCTGCTGTATGTTCTGTCACTGACATTTTATATGAATAGATGAGTTTAAAAGAAAGCAGAATTTAAGTCTAACTAACTGCAGATACTTGTTTCACAACTGTTATGTTGTAAACATGCTATTATGGTGCCACGTCTTCTGTGCTGTTCATTTGTCAACAAGAAATAAAAAAAAGGGATTGAAGTTACAATGCTCATGGTTGTTTTTGTTTGTTTTGTATCATACATGGATTTAAATAAATTTTGAATACCTTGACATTAATATCTTTCATTAAGTAGACATAATCCTAAACACTAGTAGATTATTTCCATTTACTAATACATTTTGTTAATTGCAACCCAGTTCTATCAGATAGAAACAAGGAATTGCAAGTAAAATCTTTGTGCTCATTTATCCCATTGCTGCTTTCAGTAGCCTCTTACAGTGCAATGCTGCTAAACTTTTTCATTTATTAAAACTGCTTTTTACTCTTTGCATTTTCTGGTTGCACATTCTATATATCCATGACTTTTCTTTAGGTCCCTACCTAAATATGTTCCTGAAAGTGTTATTTTAAATGAAAACAAAAAGGCCAAATCACATTCAGGTTTTCATAATATTTACAAATTATTCACCAATATTTTAAACAGGGACTTGATATTGTCTGAGAAAGGAAATCATGCTCTGAGGAATGAATAAAAGTCTACAGGTGTCAAAAATGTGTCCATGCCTACCTAATTTGCTCTTATTATCTTGATTTATTTTACAGATTTGGGTATTTAAATATCTATTTTGTTTTTTGGTAATACGTTGCATTTGTTCTAACTGGAATTTTTTTCTAGCATTCCTAAAGGCTAAGGTAATCTTAAAAAGGCATTTCTGCACAGAAAAAAGAAAAAAAAAGAAAAAAACCAAAAAGCAAAAAAAAAAAAACACCCCACTTTGCTTGGCGTTTTATTTAGCAAAACAAGGAGACTATTTTGTCACTATCCTTTGGGATAGCAAATATCAGACAGTGTAAACCATACACAGTGATTAAGCCAAAAGCTCCAGTACCCACGGTACCAGCTTCAACAATTTGAAATAAATCTCGTTCAGCAGCATCTGAACTTGTACTGTCTGTAGGTCATACAACAGAGTGAGACAGAAACATACACACAGAAATGGTGTACAGAACTGTAGATGTTTTTGAGTGTGATGGGTGTACCTGGAATACAAAGCCGAATCAGAGAACTGGCAAAGATTTCTATGAAAATTGGAAGTATAAATGACCTGTGCTATCTTAACACTGCAAGTTCCAGTCTCTAAAGAGGAGACCAATTCAGATTGGAAAAACCTCTTTGTTAAGAATAAGAGGTTTTTTATTTCATATGGATGAAAGTTCAAGTGTTCTCGCAGCACTGGCTCCAAGGAGCACTCAGGACATCAGGATGAGGTGATGGACTACAGCAGCAAATGTTCTTCCCCTACTAGTGCAGAGGGGGAAAAAACCCCAAACCTCAGCACTATTTTTCCCAAATTCTCTATTTCTGTGGCTTAAGGATGGACCTGAGCTGAGAGCGACTCAAAGGAGACTGTACTAAATATGCACAATACAAATAAGTGAATTTTCACACAGTCAACAGTCTTTATCGTTGCTGCCCAATCACTACAGAACATTGTGTGTCATCTGAAAGGTCATCAGAAATTTTGTTTCCAGAACTTATCCCTATGAATTCCACAACTGGAGGAAATTATCTGGGCCAACAATAAACAAAATCGTATTCCAGAAATAAACAAACACAGGCAGAATGATTTCCAATTTACCCATTTCTGGGTTGGACTTATTTATGGTGATTTCACATTAATTTATACAGCATCACAATTTTTGACACACGGATATGCTTCAAAGTACAGAATAAGGTCAGAAGAATGTCCTCAATCTGATGGATAGTCAAGACTACTTCAGTTACAATAGTTGACAATTGAAATTTTGAATTTATGTTGAAATTTCCTAAGTTTGAAATTGCGTGTTTTCTAGGCAAGACACTTACAATAAAATCTTCCTCCTTTTGCAAGTCCCTCCATCAGGATGTGACAAAAAAATCAGAAGACAGAGATTAGCACTAAAAGAAAGCAATTAAGCTAACTCTACGTGAAATGGTTCTAAAAGAGGAATGTAAAAAGTGCAAACTCCGGAGAACAACGCAACAGGTTATTATGGTATTCATCCCTTGCATTTCTTCTTCAAGTTGCACACCATTTAGAAATGCGGAATGCCTTCTGTCTGCCCTGAGGCAGGAAAATAATACTCTCTGGATGTGTACGGCTTAAGTCGCGTATAGAAAATTCATGGAAAAATATAGCATGCTTGCACCAGTTAAAAAAAAATAATAATAACAAAGACGCAAAAGTAAAAAAAAAAAAAAAGCAGAGATTAACAATACTGATGTTGTCAGTTTTACCCCTTACTAGCTTTGGTGTGCATTGTAGCTTTGTGTATTTTGTCTGCCTATCACGTACAGGAATTCAAGCCTATTGGTACAGCTCACAACAGAAGGGCCCAGCCTTTTGTTGCAGCAGCCAATATTGATGCCAAAAGACAGGTAGTGAGCTCCTCCTATAATTCTCCCATTGGGCTGTATTCATCTGGCAATATTCAAGACGCGCTTCACGGACAACTGAGGGGTCTCATTCCTAACTCATCGCAAAAGTGAGTACTGGTATTTCCTTACAATACCTGGCCAGTTGTGGTGTATCACTACCTGTTCTGTTTTCCATTAAAAAGTCCAGCTCTTGCTGTTTGGTGTTGTTTTGTTGGTTTTTTTTCTGATAATCAGGAGTTTATTGATTATCAGAAAAAAAAAAAATGGTGATAAATGAAAGCATTTTTTTTTCCAACACAGAAAACTTTTCATTCAACTCAATGTTGTAGCAATGCTGCAGGGAGCTAAAATTTGCCCTCTCTGTTGGGCTGCGACACAACCTACCGTCGTTCCCTCTTCTAACTGTATTTGACTCGGAATATTTCTGACCACTAAACTGACTGTCTTTTGAGTGCCAGGAACGTACAAACTAAACACAGTTACTTCATGGCGACAATTTTAAAACTTCGTTAGCTACTTTTTGACTAGAAATAAGCATTTGTAGGTCAAAGGAAGTTATTTTAACCCTCTTTTCTTTACAGGATGTGAACTACTTTGAACACAAGCATAATATTCGGCCCAAGCCTTTCATAGTCTCAGGCCGAAGCAGGTTAAAAACTCTTGAGTGCTGTGCTGGATTTGGATGCATGGTGTTATTTTTTAATGGCTACTCACCATTGACATTAATAAAGCCTAATGATACATTTGGAATTTACTTACAGTAGTATGTAGCCTAACACTGAAATTAAAAAAAAAAATAGAAATGAAATGGTTGACTTGAAGGGATCGGGCTTGAAATTCAAATTTCTGTTTCCAAAAGAAAGCAGGTCCACACTCCCATCTCAGTTATACTGATATGAGTCTGAAGTAACTGTATTCATGAACCTGATTCAGTTTACAGCAGGGCACCAGATACTCTATACTTATAAATCTATGGCACACTGGAATTCTTCTGTCCAAATGTAAACACATGTAAATGGTTAACTCCCTTGATAAAAGATAGCTAGTTATAGAAGTTATTATCTAGGCCATTCAAAGATTTTACGTTTCCTTTTCATCAGACCTCTGTTCTAAAGGTAACCTCATGCAGAGCTCCAACAGGAGAACTACCCAATGCCACAGATATGTAAAGTTCTAAAATGCGGAAAAGCTTATATATTTACATCTATCATAACTGGGGATGAAATGCCTCACTATTATTTACATTATTGAATACAGAGGGGGGAAAAAACAATGCAAACTCTGTGGTTAAAAACACAAGGAAGCTTAAAAGTGCCTGATCACATATTGCGATGCTGCCCTTTACCCCTTCTAGCAGTAGCAGTTTTTACCCATGGATTTAGCGTTCCACATTTCACTCTGAAAGTCTAAAACGCCTGCATCTCTATTACACTAATTTAAGGCTGAAAAACTAGACCAGAAAAAACAGGACAATAATTTGATTGCCAAAGGACACTCTCATATGGATTATCAGCTCCGTGAGGCACGCTAAATTTTTCAACCACCTGAGAGGTAAAGAGGAGGCTGCAGAAGATGGAGAGTCTCCCTTCCCTCTGTGAACAAGAACTAGCTGTGTAGAACGCTGCTGCCGTGGAGAAACGGCGCCCGTCTCTCCCTGCAGTCCGATGTAGCACCGGATAAGCCTGTGTGTACAAACAGCAGAATCTCTGTCGCAGAGGGTTACATCTAAAACAGCTTGGTTTTCCTACTGCTCGTCTGCTCCTTTTCCATCAGTTTGGCTCAATATACATCCTCAGCTAAAGACAGCAAAAGCCAAAGCGCCACCTTGAGTGTAACTACCCCTTTAGGAGAGATGGCTGAGGCTAAATAGAACTCTGACTTCAAGAAATGCTGATTCTGGGCCGTGGGGCTGAGCTAACGGATTGGACACTAGCCACAGTTTTGGACTCTACTCTGGCAAAACTATACTGGAAATTTCATTTAATACATAATTGTAATTTTTTTATACTTATAATTAATTCTGTTCTAACACTACTTTGGCTGCTCCTAGGAAGAGTTGTGCTTTTTCTCGCCTTTTCCTGCTACTTTCCATTTATTAACACTCTCAGCACTGACAAAACTTACTCTGCTGCAGGATCTCAGGGACAGTCTTGATTCTTCTAAAAGAAAAGACTGTCACTTTATAAATTGCTCCTGTGTGATCTTTTTGGCTGGCTCATGCTAGGTGATGATGCAGAACTGTGCTTTTGCTTTAAGGTCTATCTACTATTCCTGGAATTATTTTTCTTTTGATATGTCTTTGATCTTTTCCTTCACATTTTTGAGAAAGTGGTCCTACACAAATTCCCCTCCAAATCCAAGGAAGAATTTTGGGTCGTCTTCTCCTCCCAAGAGTCGCTACTGGGCAGAGGACTGTGCTATCAAACTGGGAAATAGAGTATTCTCCTAAATTTACAGCTTGGAAAGCCCTAATCACAACCCTGATATGCAGGTTGGAGGGAAGAGATAAAGTATTTATCATCTCATAAGTGGGCATCAGCGATTGTGGAACGCCTGGGTTCTGTGCCGTTCCACAGCAACAGCAAAGAAAGAGCCCACAACAAAGAAAAGCCTCCAAAGTGCTAAGGAGAAAAGACTGAAGTGTTCAAAACACTGACACTGAAAAAAAGACTTTGGGCTCAACATTCACAGTATTTTACCGATCCTTTTCCAGAGGTGTCAAATTGGTGTGCAGTAACTTCACTTCAGTCACGTCAAACAACGTTATTATTTCTAAAAACTGTACATCTTTTTTTATTATATATAAATTATATGCAAAATCTACTTCAAAAGGAGTCAAATTAATTCTCTGAACAAATATCCATTGTGAAGGACCACTTTACATTCTACTGGAGACACTGTAATTTAGAAATGCAAAAGTATGTCTGGCTGTTTTACTGTCTTTTCTTCTTAAAAACGTTCAACAAATAGTTAGAAAAAAACTATATTGTTAAACTAATTTTAAAAGATTCGCAAATAATATTATTGTAGAATTGAAGGAAATCCAGGAAATGTCCTATTCGTTATTTTACACTACTTTGCAGTAGTCCCTTCCACTGTGGAATAAGATGGTTGTGAGGTGTGGGACTGGAATGACCTGTCTCGGATTCCAGCACTGCGGGTGTTTGTTCTGTCCCTGACACAGACAACCCACATAACCTTTCCAAGATGTTAAGAATCACTCACCTGGAACAAAGAATTTTAGAAGGGTTAATTAATCCTCAATAAAATCTAGCATTGAAAATGTAAAGTAATATTATGCTTTCAATCTCTCAAAGAATTTTTACTATCCTTAAAGAAAAGGCATGCCAGAATTTAAGGACTGTGTTTTTTGATAAGACAAGAGGAAATGATCTCAAGTTGTGTCAGGGGAGGTGTAGATTGGATATTAGGAAAAATTTCCTCACCGAAAGAGGAGTTGTCAAGCTTTGGAACAGGCTGCCCAGGGAAGTGGTGGAGTCACCATCCCTGGAGGGATTTAAAAGACGTGTAGACGTGGTGCTGAGGGACATGGTTAGTGGTGGACTGGGGCAGTGCTGGGTTAACAGTTGGACTTGATGATCTTAAGGGTCCCTTCCAACCAAAACAATTCTATGATTCTATTTATAGCTAGCATTGATAGATTTTATAGGAAAATACTTTTCAATGAATACACCTACTTTTGCTTTTCTTCACTTTCTGTACTTTTGCTTTTTCTGTATCTGTTCTCTTCGCGCTTTCCAGCCCTGTTAATATCGCCCTGTTCCTCTACTTTTCTCTTCATTCTCTATAACCCCACACGCCTTGCCCTCTCTTCCGTAACCCTGGCCATTAACACAGCGGATGCAGCACTCCCTCGGGGATAGACTGCGGCAGCGGGCGCAGTACCCCCTCCTCCATCAGCACCGTGAGCTCCATCTGCCCCACCGAGCTGAAAGCCGTGTCTCGGATGGCCCCCAACATTCCCGTGGAGATGGAGCTGCCCGGTGTCAAGATCGTGCACGCTCAGTTTAACACCCCCATGCAGCTGTACTCAGATGACAATATCATGGAAACGCTGCAAGGCCAAGTTTCTACAGCGCTGGGGGAAACACCCGTAATAAGGTAATTAGCGCAGTGTCTCTAATACTTATGAATACACACATTTAGAATATACCAAAAATCATGAGCTGTAATAATTTCAAACTCTTTCTGCAAAAATGGGCAAAAGGATAGAAAGAACCTAAGTCATTCAAATCCGTTCAATATTTCCATTAAAATATTAGTAATTTCCTGGTTTTAACCCAAAGTATTAAAGGAGTCTTTCAGAAGTTACAAATAAATATTTCACAGGAAAAAAGAATCTTATATTTGTAGCTAACAAATAAAAACTGAGGAACCTACCTGGACTCTCAGCGGACTGACCACTCCAAATCAAGATTCTGATTCCCTCCAAAATCCAAAACTAGTTATTATTATTATTTATTTCATAACCATTTAATACCTTATTAATAATTAATCAAATATTACTATTATTAACTCAAATTCATTCCAACTGCTGAAATTCAAGTTATGAAGCTTAGGAAGTCTTCTAGATGTTTACAGAGTTCTAGATATTTATCTCCCATTGAGGACAACCCATTCAGTGCAACTAGCTCTTCTCCAAAAAGAGTAAAAATTTAGTTCCTAGGCCTACTAATCCATCTCCAACTTACAAATTTTATCCATTGCAATAACTAAAAGTCAGGTAGGAACCTTATGTATCTGGATAACAATGATGATTAAACAATAAACATTTTTAAAGCACTATTCATTCTTTTCAAGTGGACAATTCATCATTCATATTGCTTTATCTTTACTTTTGCAGAATAGTAGCTTATTTTTCTGTTTCACAACAGTACTTAATAATTCATAATATGTATGGTGTAAACTAAAGCTAATTACTAATATTTTAAATAAGCAATAATCACTGGCACCAATGAGCCTTCTTCAGCACCTTGCAGGATTGGGCTGTTACTAACCATAAAAATCGTATTTATAGAGAAATATTTAAGTTCACCCCATCTGATGGAAAGAAAACTGCAGTTCATGAAGTCTTTGCAGAGTGATGTTACTCTACTGCATGAATATTTATCCTCAATCACAACAATTAGAGAACAATAAAAGAAAAACTGGCTTTTTCTTTATTCTGAAAGCATGGACTAAGGCCAGAGCGATCGCTCTCTACACAGGTTTGAAATGTCTTTTGTTGTGGGGTTCATTATGTATGCACTGAGAAATGTCATCTCACACCTTTGTGTCTGGTGTTTTGCCTTCTGTATGTAATGGTGTTATCACTTGTTTAATGTTTAGGAATATTTTAGTAAAGAGGAGTGAATCAAGGGTTTAATTAGCCATTGGCGAGAACTGTAAAAACCAAGCTCCTCCTATTCATCCAAAGCTTGTGACAAGAGAAGAAAGCGGGAGTTTCTTCACCAGCTTAAAGCCAGCTCAGAGAAATCTGTTGATTGATGAAGATGCAAACAATTAGCACAAACTACAGGGCTCCCCGCCCCACTGCGACCAAACCAAACCATATAAGGTCTAATTCCAGCTGGAATCAGTTGCATATTCCCAGAAGAAACTCACTTAAGGTTCAACAGACAGTAGGAGGCTGGTTGCAACAGGAAACTTAAACTGGAGATTTATGTATATAACAGTGAGATAACAGACTTGGCATCAAAGCAAATTTGGACCTTTCTAATTAGTCCCAGTAGCAGTTTGAAATTTACAGATGCCACATATTCAGCTTAATTCCTGCCAGTGAATGCAGTCCTCTACTCTTCCTCTCAACTACTCAGGTTGTTAGAATGGTAACTATGGAGTTTCATGAGTTTGTATGTTTATTTTTGTAACGATTGCACAGCTACATTTTTTTCAGCACTTTTTAGATCTATATAAAGCACTTAAGATCACTATATAAAGCAATGGTACCTGGAAGGAGGAGTCAGTCAGTAGCTGTAGAAACACGTTGTCTTGATGTTGGTATCCTGAATCGTGTTCTGTGCCTGGTGGAGCTATTGCTTTAAAGTTATGTTTGTTAAACTGTTTTATCTGCTCTTCCTCCCTGTGATGCAGCGACCCCTCTCCCAACTCGGTGCCTCAGTCCGACGTCTACAGGATGCTCCACGCCAACCAGGAGGAGCCCAGCCAACCTCGCCAGTCTGGCTCCTTTAAGGTGCTCCAGAATTTAGTCTCCGAGGAAGGTGGTTAATAATGACGTATTTTTACCTGTTCAAAGCGTTTTGAGATGTTTGTGGGAAGGGGGAATCTGGGAAGAAAATAAGAGAGATCAGAGCCATGAGAATTTCTGAAAGCCTAAGTCATTCTGAATCTTAGAGATAGCACACCAGTCCCCAAACTTTCCCCCCCCACCTTGCTTTTATACCTAGGAATCGCCTGTGGGAATAAAATGGGGATGTTAAGCACATTTTTCAGATTTTCATTAATTAAGATCATTAATCAAGTTGATTTTAACTGAATGATAAAAAGCGTGACACAAGAGAACTTGTGGGGCAAGCTGCATATAGTCATGACACCAAGAAAGAAAACACTCGCTTCCACACCCAGGAAAAGAGACATTTAAACCAACTCCCAAATTACATTTCACCCATCCCCTCCTCAGTCTAAATAAAAATAGAAAAGGACAATATAATTTATAGTCATATTTCCATCAAACTAAGAAGTTTTGAAAATAACATTACTAAAGGCTGCAGGTTTGTTATATTTACAGTAAGTGTAAAACACAACCAAAATTAACCTAAAAGGTAAATAATTACAATTTTAATTTTCATATTTCAATATATGCCAGAGAAGGGATGAATTCATATGATATTGTGGGATTTTGCTTGGCGTTTTCTTGTATTTTGCTATAAGTTTGTCTTCATACCATGTTACTAATCTTTCCAAATCTGTTGAATGCTTAGTCGTATAAATAAGCAGCTTTCTAACAATAGGTCCAGACTCTTTATGTTGCTTTGTTAAAGCCAAATCCTCCGCCCTCTCCTGCTATATGCAACACCTACTATCAGAGAATTAGATGATGTATATGAGACTATATATATAGTCACTTTTCTACTTGCTTTTTGGCTACAGCTACACAATATTTGTTTCTCGGTTCCAAAGAGGTGGAATATGGTTGGTTAAACTTGTCTAGAGAAACTTCATTATTTGTTGCTATAAGTGAAAACCTGTAAATACACGCAGAAGTGTATTTACAGGAAAAGTATTAAACTGCATCAGGTGCTTTTATTTTAGCCTGTACATAAGAGGATTGTTCTGGTTCTCAGACGGACGCCCTGCGGGCACAAGAAGTGTGAAAGCGCCGGTGACGAAGATACCGAGTGCCATGCCTGGTGTCCAGAAGGTGCCACTGTGCGACAAGTGTGGGAGTGGGATTCTGTGAGTTGCTTCTTGTTCGTTTTGGGAAATCTCTAGTTCAAGCCCGTGTCCTGAAACACCATTGCAGGACTGCTTTCCAAGTGATGGTCTTGGTTTCCCTCTGCACTAGTAGAAAAATGCTTCTAGAACACAGAGATTTAACAACGTTATATTGGATAATAGATATTATATATTATATTTTATATATATTATATTATCTATTCCCCAGTATTGGACACTTCTAAGATTCAGCTGGACAGGGTGCTAGGCCACCTTGTCTAGACTGTGCTTTTGCCAAGAAAGGTTGGACCAGATGAT
>VXAK01003670.1:123390-134536 GCA_013399435.1 Arenaria interpres | reverse complement strand
TGCCCAGAGAAGCTGTGGCTGCCCCATCCCAGTAAAAAGTTCTGATTCTAGTTCACAGAGAAGTACTGAAGAAGCACCTCTGGAAACACCAGTGTCACTAATGTCAGAATGGGAGCCTCAAAAATTGTAAGCAATGGACAAACTACAGCGACAGATTTTATGTTCTATTAATTATGGATTACAAACATAAGGCAAAACTTGTTTTTCCCCTTATGATGTGTCAAAAATGAAAAATAATTATTTCTGGGCTGGAAAGTAAGTAGCTAAAGGTAAGGTTTATGTTTGTTGGCATTGTGTAATACTGCGGGACTAATTCGAGCCACTAAACTCTCCAGCTGTCCCTCGACAGGTGTCAAGCGGTTTCACCAACTTCGTACTTCTGCACAAACAGGTTAGAACTATTTGGAGAGGCTGAAAACCTCGACTGTTACAGCTATGCCATCCTTAAGGACTGAGAGGCAGGAACTTGAGAAAGGGTGGTAAGTAGATGCAGGGAAATAGAGATGACTCCTCCCTTCCTAACAGCCTGCTCGTGGTCTGGTTTTCAAAAATATAATATACTGGTCATTTTGAAAAGGTCAGCAAAGCTAAAAATTATATATTTCTGAGACGGTTTTTACGCAAAATTATAATTGAAATAAAATACAAGTTGTAATTCTACTAAAGGGAAACAAGGAGCTTCGTCTCACTGTAAGCCACAGGTGGCTAACCTGGTTAACGCATACACTGACACTCACTTTAAAATATATGCGCTTCCTTCCACTGCGATATCCAGTCAATTTGCAACACAAATTACTCATTAGAAAGTAAACATGTTTTCTAAAAGTATACTGCAAAATTCCAGTTAATCAATAAGATGAAAATTTATATAAATATACAACCTTGGACATAATAAATAAATGCTCTTAAGTTACTTATATTATTGCTTTATAGAAGATTGCACTCTCAATAATTAAACAGATTGGACTGCCCTTATATACTGGAGTTCCACTTTTCACACTTTATTTACTTTGCTAACAGTTTACAGAGTCTTAAAATGTACCCTTCATTTCACCTTGTGTACCTAATAAGATGTCAGCCGCGCGGTCTTGTAGTTCTTTCCATTTAATGATCTGAAATGCAAATGAAGAGCAACTTATTAGATTTTTGTAGAATATCACTGTACAAGTTACAAGACTTTTTGCAACAATGAAAAACTGTGGTACACTCAGGCCTGTAATTCGACTTAGTGACTTGAATCCTCACGAAGTCAAATTTATATCAATAGGGCTCTGCGTGAGGGCAAGAATCTTCACTAGTAAATCCAATTATAGGATTATGGTCCAAATATCAGAAGATAAGCTTTCCATTGGAAAGTACATAAAGAAGTGTAATTCAGTGGGGAAGAACATGATTTCAAAAATGTCCTACCACATTTCTTAAAATCTATGAGCTTTATGCTTATAATAAATTCAGTTCACATTTTATTAAACCTAGGAATAATGAACCCAAAATAAATTTGTTCTTTGAAATTCTTAGGAGGGAAATAGTAGTGGAGAATTTTAAACACTAGTTTTAATTTCTCTCTTTGGAATTTCTGTTAGATAAGTGAATTTTTTTCTCTTTACAAGTATTTTTAATGAGTCCATCATAGCTTCATCTGTGAGCGCACAGTGATACTTCACAATCAGTCCCTCCCTTGCAATTCTCAAACCGACTTCACATACAGTTAGGGGTTTTTTTCCAACAAAAACATTTCATTTGGAAACATGAATTTTTATTCTGTGGATAAAATAATAATACAAATCATTACATTGATACAAGGTCTACTCAGACCAATATACCTTATATCTTTCTGCCTTTTATTTTACTCATCTAAAACCACCAGTGCATACGTGGTAGGTTGTACTTTCTTGCATCCGTAGTTACCAAGCTCTTTGGTGTGCCAAAAAGTTACTTTCAATTCTTTCTTACTTTCCATTAGTAATGAAAAGCAATGTGGATTAATAGGTAGCTTCTGGTTCTGCCTCGTCAGTGTGAGTAAAAACTTAAACTATCCCTGCAACTTAAAAAATTATTAGGCAAATGCTGATACGTGGTGAAATAAAGTAGAACAGCCATGGGGGAATAAGGGAGGTGCATTTCTTAGACTTCACATATGGTATGTAAAAGACAAATCACAAAGGTGAAGCAGATTCCTCTAAGACAGTTTTTCAAATTTGAACCAAGTATTTCTAAAATATTTCATGTTAGTCATGGAATATGCAAAATAATATGCTTAACTCTTCTACATGCAGTCTTAGAAGTCTGCATTTGAAAGTGATTTCTCTAAATAACTCTAAAGAACACAGTCCTGATTTTCTGCCTGAGTTACAACAGAGCCAAAAAACCAGACAACAGATTTGTTTAAATATAAGGATTATAACTTAGTAACACAAAAAAAGTAAAAAATTATGTGCTTATCTACCTACATACATGCACTGCGTACTATAAATCTCTTCTGACATTGATTGCACAATGACGTTTGTAGTTAGGAATCTAACTTGAGTGTCATTGTTTCAAAAGCTTCAGAAGCTTAAATTACCTAATAGTCTGTTTGCCAGCAGAGGGAGCCAACTTTATTCCATAAACCAGGGAAAACAAAACCAGATTTTAACAGGAATAATCCTGGTCTTTTAAATTGATCAAGTCAGAAAAGAATAAAAAATAATAATTTTTCAGCGAAATCTGTATGGCATGACTTTGAATGTCTCTATGACACGTTTAGCCTTATAAAGTAACTTGAATTTACAGAGGAGTAGGAATAAATTTTGAAAGCCAAGTTCCTTATGCATATTTCTTATTCTTTCATTAGTAATTTGTTCCTCATTTATTCAATAATTTTAGAGAGTAATAAGGAGCTGCGCTAATGACTTTTGGTAGTCAGCATACATGAAACATGAACACATATTAAAGGATCTTACCTTGTGACATTTAAAGTTATTATGCTTGTAATAGGTCTGCTTTTGGGTCCAGCAGGAGGATGAAAAATCTGTCGTTCTTTACCAGTCACAAAAGCCTCAGATTTTTTAACTACATAAGGGTCAGCGGAATGGCTTGGGTAAGGATCAAACGTGCCTCCTTTCATGCCCCCTGACTGGAAAAAAAATATAACTTTTCAAAGTGCCAATCTACAATATAATTATTTAAAATATTTTTCATGCAAAAGCAATTAAGAATACTGAATAGCAGACTGCATCATATTATATATAAAAACAAAATCCAAATATTCCTTGAATTTGCAATGGAAACTTCAAGGAAAATTTTAGTCCTTATTTTGATGAATTCTTAATTGTAAATGTTCTTCCATAAGTCTGGACTTTGAAGAAAGGATCTTAAAAATGCAACAGAAAAAGTAAAAACAGAACTCTCTAAAATGAGCTACATTGTGGCAAAAAAAAAGGGAATTCCTATGTCACTATTAGTTTACTAGTACACCTCCATGTCCAGCACTGGTGCAGGGATTGTCACATACAGCAGGGCTGGGGCTTTATTATCAATATGCTTTCTGACATACAGGATCGAATACAGCATCGGCCTTTCCTGAAAGGTTATGTCCACTAGTACTACGAAAGTGGCAATTTTTAGTTAAAAAAATACAGACACCTGACTAACTCTTTGAAATCCCTTAGCACAGCTAAACCCCACAGTCTGCTGAGGCTGCATTTCTGAAAAGCGCAGCAGTAAGACAATTGTTATTATCAACAATAAAGCAATGTTTTCTGTAACTATTTCATAACAGAGTGTGCAGTACCTTGGGAAGTACACATGATTTAAATATATAGGGAATATATATTCCTTCGTCAGCCAGGATGAGGTGCTGACTTTCTAGCAGCTAACTTTTCTGACCAGATTTCCCTTCTGAAAGATCTCAGCTGCATCATCTATGAGGCCAAACACCCAACACAATTATTTGTGTGTAAGCATTTTTGCATTCTCTTTCTGAATAGTTGTATTTTCTTTGCTATCATCATCTTCCTCAGATGAATCAAGGTTGGTTAAGTAAGTCATAGGTGAAGGACATAATAATAGGAAAACAGTGGTTAGCAGAGCACAGTATTAAATGACCAACAATGGAACTCCAAAGCGAATAGCTGAAAAGGAAATGATTAAGGGCTGTTACTGTACTAGGTATCTGGAGTCATAGAAGGGCAAGATATTTACACATCTTAAACAGATTTCAAAGTGAAATTAAGGTTTAGTCTACGGTGAACAGCATAAGTTTATTATCTCATCTCAAAAACAAAATCAAGATGGAATGCTTTATGGAATGGAAAAATATCCGTTTAGATTATAAGAAATAATCACGGAATTGGCAGAGTTGGAAGGGACCTCTAGAGATCATCTAGTCCAACCGCCCCACCAAAGCAGGGCTGCCCAGAGCACATCGCCCAGGACGGCATCCAGGCGGGGCTTGAAAATCTCCAGAGACGGGAACTCCACGTCCTCCCTGGGCAGCCTGTTCCAATGACACTAAGCAACCAGAACTAATGAACTACGTTCCTATATATCTTTCATACTAACTCCAGGCTTTATTTCTTATGCCCTCTAAGCCCTTCCATATATATTTATTCCCATCCATTGCCTCCTTTTCTCCTAACTACTGAAGAGCTGGCAAATTCTAATGGGGATTCCAAATTTGTTTCTGCTGATGGACAAGCAACAGGTAACTCCTGAGTTTATTGTGCAACCTTTCCCTGAGCAGAGGGACTAACCCGAGTTTTTCTGCTCCTTCCAGCTATCCATTCCCACGACACTTCTAGCAATTACCTCCTAGATGTTTGTCTATATAGGCTGAGAGTAATTTGCAGGTTCAAAAATGACATGAGTGACTGAGGGACTCCAAAATAGGAGAGCGTTTCATTTTGCTCTGGTAATTTAGTCTTCCTGTCATTTCTTGCATAACCTTCTGCTTTGTATCTTTTTGTGGTGTATACAGTTAATTAACTGTATGTTAACAGCACTATGCAGATTTGAAAGAAAAACACTTTTTAGGTTACTTGAACCTCGTTAGCAGTTGTTGGGTGAAACAAGATTTCGTTGCTTTGGAAATTGGAAAGAAAGTGAATGGAATAATATCCTTTGTAAGAAAGATAAGACATGAATAGCAAAACTAAACAATTATTTCTATCTTTTGTGCTTTAAGCAAAGCTTTTAACGAGAAATATGTGAATATTTATCTTTTGTCTCCAGTAGCTGTAAGACAAACTAACCTTTTTAGCAGGAGAACTTGGTTTGAAAGGTGATGCAATTGGCTTCTCTGCGGGTGGTTTCTTCGCAGGTGGTAAAGGTCTGTCATTAAAATAGGGATTCGCATCAAAATACTCCTGGGGATACAGATTTAACCTGAAAGGCCCTCCTGTAAGCAACCGTCTATGTTCCTCTTGAGCTTTCTGTAAAACAAATACTTTGAAAGAAACAATCCTGAAGATTTTTACTGTACATGAAGAGAGAAAAATGGAAACAATTAAATGTAGTCTTGGAGAATGTTCACTCCAACTTTCTTTGCTCTTGCTTGATGACTATGAAAGCATGGTAGGAAAACATCAGGAAAAGCACTGTGCATTTAAGATGTGTCTAACAGTATTGTAGACCTGTATCTTGGGCACATATATACATGCCTGACTGAATTTGTCTCAACTGCAGGTACCTGAATTGTTTCTGCTAATCTTGTCCTTACCCGAGACCAAAAAATGTTCTCCTGCTGCCGTATGATGAAAACATACAGAATAACTAAAATCAGTGCAAGCACATTTACAAGTTTTCTTAGATTTATGAACTTATATGAAAAAAGGAACAGGATTTTTTAATATAGCATCTGGGATAATGAGGTCCCATTCTTCTGACAACAACATAGAAGTATTATTGTTCTTGCTATTGGCATTGTTTGGTCATTATTTTATTGGAACTTAAGGTCTCCATATAAAAAATTAAGGTTAAATCCTGAATGGTAGCACTTGTGTGGGATGCTGTCAGATGTTGCAAAGAAAAAATAATAAATGAATAGCTAAATCTTTTTTATACAGGCTGGTCATTAATTTGTTTTCCTTCCTCCACTTGCAAATAAACACTGGTGATTTCAAGCTAAAGGAAACACTACAGGGAATAAAAAGTTTGTGTAAATTGTAATAAGTAATCATAACACTAATTCATAATAAAGACAAATAGTTTTACCTTCGCATTTATTCTTTCTACTTCATAGCCGTCAGGTTGATGCGGATATTGTTCGCCTATGGTAAGGTTTGCATAACTGTAAAACCAACACAAATGACTTAGGTGTTCAAAACTCAAGAAACATTTAAGAAAATCCTCTGTAAGAAGCAATACTGTGAAGTTACCCATATCCAGTTCCTTTCTTCCCAGGATTAGTGTAAAAGTTCTTTCCAGGAGGAACGTATCTTTCTCTGGCTTTCAGTTGGGGACTGAAGTATGTATACGAACCTCCTATGGTTCCATAGTAGCTGCCAAGTCCACATCTAAAAATAGCAAATGAACACATTAATTAATATTTTGCAAGTATTTCAGGTTTTCCATACCCAGTGTGCTAAAACCATGGCAAGTAGAAAACTCAAACAAGATATGTATATACAATATACACATCTCAAGAGCTAAACAGAGGTAATCTCCTTTGCCTGTACTGTCTGCAATTATAGTGGGGGGAGAGTAAAGTGCCTCAATGAGCTCCTACTTAAACGGACCATTCATGAACAGTGACAGGATTAGGATGCCACGATAACATTTGTCATCTTTGCACAGAATGATAACCTGCCTGTTTATGACCCTCCATTTATTTAGGGACTTCATAAGCCCATACATAGAAAAAAAAAGGGCAAACTGACAATGCACAGACAATCTTTATCTTGGTGCTTCCCAGCTCTTCAGTGCTTTATTTCATATTATTTAAATGTCACTTCTGTGAGTAGGCTTTCCACATGCCAGTTACAAAACAACAAGAGGACAGACATATGAAGAAAAAAAAGGTCCAGGCTTCAGTTACAGCTTCAGAATATGACATCGCAACCTTTCCATTTGCAGCCAACAACAAATGTGGCTTCATTGTAAAGGAAAGGCTCTCGAGAGCTTCCTATCATTCAGGCAGCCAAGAATAACAACTCACTAAACACCAAAACAGAGCTCTGCACTCGTTCTGTAGCTATGATGGGAGTCAGGTTTGGACATAAGAGAAGTATAATACATTCCTTTTGAAAGCTAAGATGTTCCTGTAACATACAACAGAACAGAGCTAAACCTTGCATCTTTATATATATATAGTATATATATATATAAAATAAACAAGAGGTTACTCTCCAAACTTTCCAAAAGCAAAGCTGCAGAAAGATGTGACTAAGTAGAACCATGAGGCTGTAAGCACTAGGCCCTGTACCCAGGCTAAATCCTCCTGTCTCTTACTGCAGCAACACCACCACCACAAGATTTAATAGTTATAAAAGAGTAACCAGGCTCTAACTGCTTTTTCACATGTTTCTCACACCAATTGTATTGGTGTCATTTAGTCATGCAATTAATATTGTGCAAACAGCAAAGATGCTTTTATTTCAATATTCTGCATGTATTTCTCAGGTCTGTAACACTTTCTGATCATCCAAAAGGATAACCAGTATTTTTTCTAGCAAAAAGATAATGGAAATGGATTCACTGAGAGGAAAATGTTGCTCCTGGATAATGGCCCCTTTTCCTACTTTTTATGCAATATACATGCCACCCCTATTTTGGGAGGCTCAGAATTGAGAGGGAGAAGATATTGGATCTGACAAGTTCCAACAGATCTCCTCCTAAATTAAAATGAAATATTCATTTGTTAATTATCCACACCCTTTTCTCACAGCCATTTTCATCAAAAATTAAAAGCGAAAGTTTAAGAAAACTGTTTACAGCAAAAAGCAGTAGTTAAAAGCAAGCATCAGGACCTGATTTCTACCTGCGTTCAGCCTTCCCTGTGTTGCTGCTCAAATTTCTTCGCTCAGTACTAATACTACATTGTATGAAACAACAATATTGTACCCTCACTACAGGTTTTATAAGAAATAATCTGCAAGAATCATCTTGGGCATACAAAAAAAAGGTCAATTTAAAAGATTTTCACAACACTTACGGCAATTTGTCTCCGTTACTGGGAAGGAAAGCTTTGCCCAGATTTTTCTTTGATTGAGCCAATCTATAGCGTCTCCTTAGCTGAACAGGGTCTGAGTAGGCTTCACCATCGAAAATCCTCACAAACTGAGGCTCAAAATAACCTGCCTGCAGAGCTGACAACACTTTGGTCCCCCCAGGTAACATCTGTCTGTTCTTGCCCGCAGCTTCGTTAAAAGCGCCTTTAAAAAAGTAAGCACTGTAAATGAACTGCTCGCTGTTAGCGCTGCTCTTAGCCTGCATTTAAAAAAAAAAAAGTAAGGTCTGGATCTGGGTGGTTCAAAGAATGTGTTACAAAGCGTTTAACTTGTAAATCATGCACATAAAATGGTTGTCTGAAAGACAATGCTGTGAGGAGGTATTTCTAGCACTGAGTTTTAGTTTTACAGGCAATGGAGGGAGACTGGTTACTCCAGATACAATTCAGAGCTGGAGCTGATGCCTGTTTATATACTGTGATTCATACTTCAGAGGAGCATCTCTCTCTCCCACCACTTATAGGTCAGGTAGAAGAGCTCAGGTGCCTTCAGTTGGGTTTTGAATCCCCAGCAGCAGTCTGTCAGCTGGGGTTCTGGTGGTCACCACTGCCACCACACCACAGCAGAAATGCCCGTGCTGGGGTGCCAGGATTACTTCACTTTATCACTCCTGAGGGCTAACCTCTGCACCCTTGCAAATTACAAAAATTACCTTTCTCAATGAGAATTCCCATTAAACAGCAAGAAAAAGGCAGTATTCTTTTAAAAAAATGGGGAATCTCACACACACGAGCAAGATGAGAACAGAAAAAAAATTGCAACACTATTTTAAAATTAATGTAATCATCAAAAACAGAAAATCTGCTGAAAGAGCACACAAAAACCACTATTTTTTTTCACAAAAGCAGGAAAATACTGCTAACTTGCAGATAATTAATATTAAAAAGAAATGTGTACATTAAAAGATTTTATCAATCTATTATATATACGTATTTTTCAGTCTTACTGGATTTTTCCTTTCTTTGACATATCAGTTCCAACATATCAAGCCTTTCTCTTAATAATACAGACCTGAGCAAAGAATATGCATGAAAAAGCAGTTCCCTCTAACAAAAGAAAAATAAAAATAATAGAAAATAGTGATTCTGAAAGTAGGCGGATACTAGAGGCGGTCCCTATCACTAAAGAGTAGTTCAAATTAAAGGCACTTACACATGTAACGTGGTACGTATCGATCTCCTATGGTAACATAACCCATTTCGCTGAAGAGGCCGATCCTCTCCATGTCACTTTTCCCTTCTGCAGGCATGGCTGGATCTGTGTGACGCTGCGCTGCGCTAAAAGGGTTGAACTATCCTTGCTGGTGTGTTCCACTGCAAAAGTCTATGAGCAGTCCCACACCTGGAAACAAAAAGCTTATTTCAGTAAAATGCAAGAAGTTTTGGTTAAAAATATCAGCCGTAAATGTAATCTGAAGAAAGTAACCTACAATATGATTGACAGCCTTGGTGCTCACAGGACAAAAGCTCTGAGAGATTAATATCACAAGTTAGCATGGGGGCATGGGGGTGCAGAGTAGAAAAGCAGCAGCAGCACAACAGTGGAAATCTATATAATAATATAAATTTTATATATTTTATTATAAAAACATAATACGCTGGAACGGTGTGTACGATGGGAGGGCTAGCCCCATTTTGCTTACGCTCAGCACACAGGATGGACAGCATGCAGAAGTTCTAAAAAGTTTGAAGAAATTAATGGTTTTTTGTAATATGTGGCAGTTCACACAGTGTAAAATGCATCATCACTTCAGCAGATAAACTCAGTACTGCTCTTTGGTTATCGGGTGAGGAACCAACGGGCAGGCGACAACAACTAGCACTGAAAAAAGAGATGACAAAAAACCGACCCTTGGGAACAAACTTGTGGGTTCACTGTTATGAAACTAACTGGTGTTATTGATGAGGAGGATAGGAATAATTTATTTAAGAGAAATAGACCTGGAGTTAAATAATCTCCTGAGCCTATAAACAGCCATCCCAAGTGGGACCCCTTGAGCTCTCCAGGGTCACAGCAGGTTGTGACCTGGCACCTCCCCCTGAGAGGGGACATCCCTCGGGGCTGATTTTGTGAGGATTTCAAAGAGATTTTGCAAAGACATTGAAGTGTAGATTTTGTGAGGACTTTAAAATTGACCAGATTTCAAAGATTAGATTTCGTAAGGATATTAAAGTGGAGGTTTTGCGAGGTAAATTCAAAAGGTAGATTTCAAGCAGATCAAAGATAAGATTTCGTGAGGAATTAAGTGTAGATTTTGTGAGGACTTTAAAAGGTAGATTTTACGAGGATTTTGAAGATTTGATTTCATGAGGATGTTAAAGTGTAGATTTTGTGAGGTAAATTCAAAAGTAGACTTCGAGCAGATTTCAAAGATTAGCTTTGATGAGGAATTAAAGTGGAGATTTTGCGAGGTAAATTCAGAAGGTAGATTTCGCGAGGATTTCAGAGACCGTCTGCTGACAAACGCCAACGAAGGAAAAGAGTCATTAATTACTTCAATTATTTCCCGAGGTTTCAAGGATGGTTTGGTACCAGTAATTTACTACTTTTTTTGCAAAGAGAGAAACGTCTTAATGACGTAGGTTAAGCTCTGTATCTATGTGCGTGTGTGTGATATGATTCAGGGAACTGTTGTTAAGTCCCGCGTCTGTGTGTGTGCCATTCGACTGAGGGAAACTCTGTGGTAAATGCTGTGCTCGAGGTGGGCGTGGGACTTGGTTTCGGAAACTCACAAGTCTCGGGTGAACCCTGCCACTTTCAAATCTGTTAAGTCGCTGCGCTGATTGTAGCAGATTTTGTTAAATCACTTTGGTAAGCGGCTGACGATTAAGTATTGCTAAAAATCACCCAACCTCACCCTTCGTCAACGAACCTGAAACCGCCGTTACCTCAAAAGTTGTGCTGAAAGCCTCAACGTTCGCGACAAAGGCTGTCGTCGT
>VXAK01003670.1:44900-111678 GCA_013399435.1 Arenaria interpres | reverse complement strand
AGGGGGGGGGAGGGGGGGGGGGGGGAGGGGGGAAGCGGGGAAGGATGCTGCTTTTTAGGGCCTGAGCCTGGGGTGGGGAGAAAGGAGGGGGGAGAGAAAAAGACTCTGTGTTTTCCTTTAATGTGTTTCCAGGCACATAGAGAACTTCCTGAAAATTGTGTGTCACTGCATTCTGCAGATAATCGAAAAGAATAGATACAGCTTAGATTAAAATCAGTAAAACAAACCAGGTCCAATGGCAGCAGATAGGAAAAAGAGAATTCATAGTAGATTTCAATGCCGTCTTCTTGCTTTTTCCTGGACAGGGCTGGTGTGGATGGAAGGGGCCGGAGTTTTGGAACAAGGACGCCTATTACAACCTCTGCCTCCCTCAGCGACCAGAAGCTATTTAAATGCCACTCTTGGGCTGGAACGTGCTGCCCCAGACCCCTGCCTGGTCAGCGTACTGCTCTCTCGGCCTCCACCGCAGCAATGCCCCACGTCAGTCCAAGCCCAGTCCAAACAGAAGCGTTGCTTGAGTAATTTAAATGAAGAAAAACATTTTTTTTTTCAATGAAACCTGTAACAATAAGAGCTGCTGTGAACTGTATTTCTTATAAATACATTTATGAGGGAGGTAACTAATACTCTCTGCTTTCGGCTAGGACAACTGTATGTTTACATAGCAGTTTTCGTTGTGCTAAAATCTGTACAGATTTAATGGCCAGGCCTTTTTTTTTTTTTCAAATGGAATTCTTTCCTGCCAAAAAGATGCACTGTCCTCTGCCTTCCAGGTTCCCTGTCTCCAGCCGTCCTGTGCACCCCGAGTCTCTTCAGAGGCACCGTTCGCTGTCGATACTGTTGGCAACAGCCTTTTAGAAAAGGAGTGGGAGAAAAATGGCTCTGTGTGCTGAATGTTATGAACTATGTAAATATGGTTTACACAGGAAAAAAAACCGCGAGATGATAGTTCAGTGTTACATGCTCATTTATTTATAGCTGTGTGAACACAACTATTGTAGAGAAAACCCCACGACACAACGGTCTTCTGTAAGAAGTAAAACAAATAAAGGAGCTTTCCTCCTCCTTGGAAGGAGACACCGCCCCAGCAGAGATGTCGGGCTGCTCCACGCAGGGTCCGGTTGTGATTCTTCAGGCTGTGGATTCCGGGCTGTTTGGTTTGTCAGGGGTGAGACAGGCTCAGTTATAGGAACAAACAAGAGCAAGGCCGTATCTGATGCCACCAAACCACTAGGGCGCAGCTGTGGTGTCGGTAAGGGTGCTCGTTGTGAGCTACTCAAGTCAGTAAAAATAACCTGCCCTTTCTTTGTTTCTTTTTTTCCCCATGTTAGAGTAGCCGTTTCAAGGCGTTCCCTGTGCACTATCCATTTTTTATAAAACCATAACCTTAAACACCCATGCAAATCAATCCTTAACACCAAATTTATTCACTTAAATGCCAAAAGGATTAAAAAAAAATATAGAAAAATCCTGCAAAGTGTAGTAATCCAGTGGTATTAGGCACCGTCTGATCTTCCTGCTTAGGGACGTGCTGGCTTGGCTTTGGTGCCCCCGTGCAGCTGGGTCCAGGGGTGGTGCACAAGGGGAAGCACAGAACTGAAAATAATCTTTGAATTAAGCTGGAATATACATTATGAGCAAGTGCTGATCAAGATGAAGCGGTGACTTTAGACAGAGGTCAATGCCAAGGCAGCTTGCCGAGGAGAGGTGGGGGCTCTGCTCGCGCAGAGGACTGGTATTAAATGCAACAGGGAGTAATTATTTTAAGATACAATTATTTTAAGGTGAGCAAGACATTCCAAACTCCCAACTTCTGCTGATTTATGAATTGGACGGGAAAGGCTGAAGGGAGGGGGACAGGCAGCACTGGGATCCCCTCCAGCCCCGCTGGTGAGGATTTTGGAGTAAAGCCCAGCCCTTCCAGCCAAGGGTGCTGTGCATCAATGGGTCAGTTTGCTGGATTTGCTGTGGCCAATTTCCAGAGTGGTTCTGCTGATGGACCTTAATGCTGGTCCATCTCAGAATGGCTGGAGTTGAAAGGGACCTTAAGACCATCCAGTTCCACCCCCCTGCCCTGGGCAGGGACACCTCCCACCAGACCAGGTTGCTCAAAGCCCCATCCAGCCTGGCCTTGGACACCTCCAGGGATGGGGCAGCCACAGCTTCTCTGGGCAACCTGGGCCAGGGTCTCACCACCCTCACAGCAAAGAATTTCTCCCTGAGATCTCATCTAAATCTCCCCTCTTTCAGTTTAAAACCCTTCCCCCTCATCCTATGGCTCCCCTCCCTGGTCAAGAGTCCCTCCCCATCTCTCCTGGAGCCCCTTTAGGGACTGGAAGGGGCTCTAAGGTCTCCCCGGAGCCTGCTCTTCTCCAGGCTGAACCCCCCCAGCTCTCTCAGCCTGTCCTCACAGCAGAGGGGCTCCAGCCCTCCCAACATCTCCGGGGGATCAAGAATCGTCTTGGCTCTAGGAAAGAAAAGATAGAGGATTAACCAGAGTCGGTGATGGTGGAGGTTGGGCTGGGCAGCTGTCACATCTCTGGTCAAATCACGTTTGCAGAAATACAATTTTCATTTTCTCTGAGCCCTGAACACCCCAGAGAAGGTCAGACGCACCGAATGGTTCACGAAAGAGCTTTCCACCCGCAGACCAGTCTGCGCTGGAGACCCCACCGCAGCCACACTCAGAGACCACCACCATCCACGCGCCTTGCCTGGAGTCTGTTTTGGCCACGGTGACTGGTGGCTCATGGGGGAGGCCACCTTCCCCCCACGGGGCTGCCGTACCCCGTGTCCCCGTGTCCGGAGCGGGCAGGGGTGGCAGAGCCCAGCAGGGACACACGGGGAAACCTCATTCCCCGGCACCCACTGCTTCCAGTTCTCAAAACCAACCGCCTAACTTCCTTTTCACGAGGGCAGGCTCTTTGCCCAGGTGATGTTTAATCAAGAGCCACCACCTGTCCTTCCCCTGGTATAAACCCCAATTACCACTAATCACGCTTCACAATTAAAAGCCTGAAGAGAAGCGACGAGCATCTTAACCCGCTGCCCGAGGTACACGGTTCTGTTTCCTTTAGCACTGTAGTACTTTGTTTCTGTGTCAGACACCTACATGTTTGTTATGCACGTTACTCACACTCACTCCCTTAATTTAAAAAAAAAAAAAAAACAAGAAAAAGGAAGTCAAAAGTCATTTGTTTAAAAAAGAGAATAAAATCGCATGGCTTTGAAAACAGAATTAGGGGAAGAGAAGCCCCAGAGTGTTCCTTTAGGGTACGCAGAGTTCTGAGATAAACACACAAAAATTATCACAATTATCTCCTGCTTCTCCTTGGGGAAAGCAAATATAAATTATTTAAGCAGTGGGATACGAACACACACCGTACCGTTCTTAAAGGTGCAGAAACCCAGGAAAATAGGCAACGTATCAGTTCAGCACAATTATTTCCCTAACTGACACTTCACACCTCCTTTCCTAGGGAAAGAAGCGCACCTGTGTAATTACCACCCGCTCCTCTGAGGAACCGGTTGTAACCCCAGGGGCAAGGACGGGCTGTGTTTTGTGTGGCCCAGCCCCTCTGCCTCCGAAATCACGCCCTTCATCGACCCTTTAAACAAAGGCTTTCTTTTCCTGGAGGCTCCTCACGGCTGTTATCGCCTACACGAAGCCAAAAGGGTGAGTTTGGGGAGTTTCGTGGCACGTAACAGCAGTGGGTTGGGACTGCTGGAAAACACCGTGCAGGAGTTGCTCGCCTCTTTCCGCTGTTGCCTCTGTCCCTGTTGCTATAGGAACGGGTCGCACTGCCAAAAATGGATGATTATCATCCGAAAAAATAATCGGGGAATGCAGATTATTTTAAAGATGATTTTAGAAGCACCCTCGCAACATTTTGGTATTATACCCCCTTTTAGAGGAGGGGCAGCCAGAAGCTCGCAACAGGAGCGGGAACAATCCCTTACGTTTCGGGAGAAATCGGCTTCAAGCAGCATTTTCCCTCAATTTATCCCTCTCGCTTCTGTAGCACCTGTACGGGGAGAACAAACCACATGCTACAACAAACGGATTCCCATCACTGGAAGTACCAAAGTCCCGGTTTCTGGACTGAAGTTTCAGGGCCTGGTGCCCTTCTAACTGACCTGCGTCCGGGGTTTCTGTCATTTTTGCCCACAATCACTTTCTGCAGCCGTTTTGGGCTTCTGCCTTTAACTTGCCGCAGGACCGGCAGGTAGCGGGAAGACCCGGTGGGTGCCCAAAGCGCAGCCTGTCCCATCCCGTCACCTATTTTCACATTTTGAGGCACTGGAAAACAGCTAGAAGAATTATTTCTACAGACCCCTGGCCTGTACAACACCGTCGCTCTCCTTTCCTTCGGAAAATGGACCAACACACCGTAACATTCCCTGTCTTCCTTCTTCTGCCTTGTCCAAGGACCCCAAGGACCCCTATGGAGTGGTGCTGGGGGCTCCAGGACAGCAAGGGGGGGACAACGAACAACCAGCAACTGAACAACTGTCAACAACTGCCACCAGCCACCTCCAGGCCACGGGCCACCAGGGCAGGATGAAGCTGCGCAGCGAGCACCAGCCCCAGGCCTGCAGCACCCAGCCCGCCCCTGAGGCACCAGGTAGGAAAAGTCCAGTGCTGGGGAACCCACCACTTCCCTGGGGAGATGATTCCAAGGGCTGATTTTTCTCCTTGCGAAAAATTTTCCTCTCGTGTCCACTTGGAATCTCCCCAGGAGTAACTTGTACCCATCACCCCTTGTCTTTCCTAAGAAAGTCCTTGTAAAAAGGGAGGCTTCATCTTTTCTGTTGCCACCGTTGAGATACAGGAACATGGTGATAAGGTCTCCTCTAAGACTTCTTTTCTTAAGGCTGAACAAACCCAGTTCTCTCAGCCTTTCCTCACACACAGACTGCCCAGTCCTCGGATCATCTTGGTGATAGGGAACTTGGCAGGGGGGAACTGTGGGAACTTCTCAAAAGCCTTGGAGAAACCCAGGTAGACAACGTCCATTGCTCACCCCTCATCAACCAGCAGATTACTTTGCTGTAAAATAAACTTTTCCTTTTTTTCTAATACCCCTCTCTTTCGCCATAGTCTTTTTAAAAATAATAAAAAGGGGAGACCGCCAGCTTCAGCCCTTTCGTGTGCTTACTGCTGCTGCTCCATGTTTTAGGAAGAAAACCAAATGTCTGTTTTTAAGCAGAGAACTGCAGCCGCGCTGCTTTATTTGAAAGAGCAGAGGAGCCGCTGGCAAAGAGAACGGCAGGTGGAGGTCCCCTGGCACAGCTGCTGAAAGGACAACTGTACTACGAGGAGGTTGTGCTTTCCTTCTTTTAAGTAAATATTATAAAGCTGACAAGTTTCCTTACCACGTCAGGGAAAGGTTTGAGAGAGTACACCCTGGAGAGCGAAGCTGTTGTGTGTACCTCACTGACCTCGCTGCCGCCTCTGTCCTTCCCAGGGGTTGTACGAAGAAGCATTAGTACAATTTGAAAAAATCAAGGATACAGATTTCCAAGCCATGTATCAGCTCGGGGTAATGCACTACGACGGACTGGGCACTAAAGATGACCCTGTGAGTCATTGAGTTTAAAATAAACAGGTTTATTTAGTTTAAAATATTAAATATTTAGTTTAAAATATTTAGTTTAAAATAAACAGGTCTCGGATTTAAAATTAGTTTTATCAAGTACAGATGTTTACAACCCTCATTCAAGAGAGAGGATTGTGGGCTGAAGAAGTTCTTAAAAATAGCTACAACAAAATAGATTTATCTGAAAAATATACTAATTTGTATTTTAAAATATAACTTCTAAGGGTTTGGTTGTACTTTGTGTGGAAGTGACGTTGAAAAATTGCTGATAATCTGTTACTTTTTAATAAGCAGTGTATATAAATGTAAATAAAATGTATACAAATGGAAATCAAACATCTATATTTCAAAGTGTAAAACATCTATATTTCAAAGTGTAAAACATCTGTTGCACAAAGTTAGATACTAGAAAGAAATTCTTTGCTGTGAGGGTGGTGAGAGCCTGGCCCAGGTTGCCCAGAGAAGCCGTGGCTGCCCCATCCCTGGAGGGGTTCAAGGCCAGGCTGGATGGGGCTTTGAGCAACCTGGTCTGGTGGGAGGTGTCCCTGCCCAGGGCAGGAGGGCTTGGAACTGGGTGATCTTGAAGGTTCCTTCCAACCCCCACCATTCTGTGATTCTGTAAGTTTAAGATGTGATGTTCATTTATGTAAGCACAAGAATATTTTTGAGAAAATTTTTATCAATGAAGAAGAGTAATATACTATCAGATGAACATTTCTAAGGAGATGTTCCACATTAAAAATGCATTAAAAAATCTAGGGACTGTCTAATAACCAAAGACCAGCTCTGCTTTGGTGTGACCCTGTTCTCCACACTGCCCAACCAGCACGTCTCAGCCTTCAAAGTGGAAAAAAATTACCTGTCTTGGCAGAAGTGAGTGGACTCTGAGGCTCTTTATTCGTCCTCTTCCCAGTCCTGAGCGCAGTAATTAAAATCTCTCCGTTTTAGGAAAAGGGGGTGGAATACATGAAGAAAATACTAGACTCCGATTCCCCAAAAGCAAGGCACTTGAAGTTCGCAGCTGCCTACAACCTCGGCAGAGCGTATTACGAAGGATGTGGAGTCAAGCGCTCAACTGAAGAGGCTGAAAGGTAACGGCGCTCAGCAATTTGCCTTTATGAATGTAAAGACGCTGTCGCTTAAACTTGCTTTGTCCCCATTTTCTTAGGTTGTGGCTTCTTGCCGCAGACCACGGGAACCCAAAAGCAAGCGTGAAGGCCCAGAGCACTTTAGGAATGCTTTATTCCATGTCAGGTCTAAAGGATCTGAAGAAGGTAAAGCCCATTTGTACCTTTCGAGTTTCACGAGTCCAAATTAATTCTGAATTTCACAGGAAGAGTTCAGTGACAGATTTGACTCTGAAGGCTGCATTTTAAGTAGTGCTAGGCATTATCATCCATTTAAAGCCATATGAATCGACAGCCACAATCCCTCATTTTGACTCAATTGACGATACCCAAGATTATTTTATTTTTAAGTGGGAGTATCAGGGAGGAGGACAGAATGGATTTAAGTTTTGTCAGCTTTGGTCACCTTCAGAAATCAAGCAGGTGTCACCTATTGACAGCCCTGACAGTAAACAAAGCAGGTTTAAAAGCCTTACAAGGATCGTGCTTTCATAGAATCATAGAATTGCCTGGGTTGGAAGGGACCTTTAAGATCATCTAGTACAACCATCAACCTAACTCTGATAAAACCCATCACTAAACCATGTCTCTAAGCACTATGTCTACCCATCTTTTAAATACCTCCAGGGATGGTGCCTCAACCACGTCCTTGGGCAGCCCATTCCAACGTGCAATAACCCTTTCCGTGTAAATATTTCTCCTACTATCCAACCTGAACCTCCCCTGGCACAACTTGAGGCCATTTCCTCTTGTCCTATTGCCTGTGACTTGGGAGAAGGGACCAACCCCTGCCTCTCTACAACCTCCTTTCTTTTATGTCCAAGCACTTCTTGCAGGATGGTTGATGTAAAAGCTTTTATGCAAGAAAAGCAGCTGGAGTGAACACATATTCCAACTTTGTGCCTCTCGTTTAGGCCTTTTTCTGGCATTCAGAAGCGTGTGGCAACGGGAGCCTGGAATCACAGGGAGCGCTGGGTGTTATGTACCTCTACGGACAAGGTATACGTCAAAACACGAAAGCTGCTTTGGAGTGTTTGAGAGGAGCAGCAGAACGTGGCAACGTCTATGCTCAAGGCCATCTCGTGGAATATTATTACAAAAGAAAATTTTACTCAACAGCTGCTGCGTTAGCCAAAAGGTGAAGTTAATTTTGCTTTATTTTTTATTATGGTTCTTCATGGAAGGCCACGTACCTCGGATTAAAATGATTAAATTTGTGCGCTTCTCTCTCAAACTCAAGAGACATTTGAGATAATGAATTCCAAGACCTCGTCTTTGAAGAGGGAACAGCAAACCACAGGCAAAATTAATACTATAAGGTTCTCAATTATTCAGTACAGCTGAACTTTTCTTTCTGAGCCTGTGAAGCAGAACAGCCTCCAACTAGAATCCCAAGTAGACGCCCACACTCGTGTTATTGTCCTTTAGCTTTCCATCAGTGGCTGCTGACGGGGACACAGACCACATTGGCATTTGTACCCCTGGACCACCAGAGAAGCACCTGCACCCAAAGTGGTTTCTGGAGACCACCTGATGGTGCAGAGGTGCACAGCCCACCCCTGTCTAGTTTCTGTATCTTGAACTAGTCATGGAGGAGAAAAACAACGTTGGTGCCAGTTCCACAGCACATTTTACTCTCTACAGGAGAGATGGGGAGGGACTCTTCAATAGGGAGTGGAGCAATAGACAAGGGATAATGGTTTTCAACTGAAAGAGAGGGGATTCAGGTAATTACAGCCTGACAGTTAATGTTCACTTTGTCTCTCTGATTCTTAAAACGATTCTTAGTAAAAAACAACGCGCTGAAAATAAGGTGAGCGCGAGCAGAGAGATGCACGCAGAAGAAGGAGAACAACTGAGCTGAAACAGCAGTGAGCAGTCACTGTAAGTGGGTCTCACAGCCTCAGGCTCTCACGTACCTCTGAGATCTTCACATTTCTGTGACTTGCCAGTACCTTCGTTAAGACCTCAGAACTCTAGATTCATAGAATGGTTTGGGCTGACCCTTTAAAGACCACCCAGTTCCAACCCCCTGCTGAGGGCAGGGACACCTCCTACTAGATGAGGTTGCTCAGTTACATGAAATAGGAGTCTTGCCTTTCTTCCACAGAGATGTTAATTTTCACGAAGTATTTTAATAGGAAAAATTAGCATAAAATACACTGCCTGTTATAACTAGTATAACTATAGTGAAAGTGACTGCAAAGGCTACAGATTAGTTTACTATTTAATATCACAATATTCAAATAAGTCTAACTTCAAGTCAGACACTGAATAGAAGAATCCTCACCAGGCCGCTGCATACATGGGAATTCCAGCTTATTTTGGATAATGAAGCAAATGGAAAGAAGGGACCGTCAGGTGATACACGGGCTGAAATGACTGCTTGAAATGGCATTCTCTCACCTAAGGCTGTCAATTCCCCACCAGGATTACCGAGAACGACGACATGGATGTGGTAGCCAAGGTAACGGACTGTCTTCCCACCTACGTAGCCAAGGGGGTCGCTATGGCCGCCTTCTACTTGGGCAGGTGCCTCCAGCTCGGCCGGGGCCTCCAGCAAGATCCAGCTGCTGCCAACAAATACTATTCTAAGGTAAAGTCAGGCAACTCTTACCTTACAGACTAAATTATAGCTCGTGACATCGAGTCAGACCTTGGGTTTGACTATTTAAACTCACTGTTTGGTTAAGGACTCCAACGTTATTGATGTAGGGAAAAAAAATGATCTGTGGAAGAAAATGAAGAGTGATAGAAGTTTATTAAAAACTACTAAAAATAGTCCCGAAAGCACACAGTCTGCCCACTTGCTCAATGAAACAACACATTCTGCCAAACATTAAAAAAAACCTGTGATAATCACCACAGCAAAGAGCTTGGTAACGTGCAAGATAAATGAGCTAAACAATGTGAATAATTTTATCCCCAACCAATTTGCTGTCTTTGTCTCCAACTGAAAAACTGTACTTTTTCCTCTACTTTAAATTCTCTAACAATTACAGTCTTCATTAACAATACTTAAATCGGGCACAACTGGTTGTCACGCTTATTTTTATGTTTCCATTTTCAGCCATAGCTGAGGTTCCACTGTTACTCATACACAGGTTGAAAAAACAGGTTCCATTTTTTGAAAGTTCTAAAGTTGGAGGAAGATTTATTGCTTGAGGAAAAAGATCAATAATGGCTTCTAGAAGATGAACCCGCTAACTAGTATCAGTGACACCTAAAGATGCAGTCAAGGCAAGAGGATTAATGCCAACTGAAGGGAGCGTAGCGAGGCTGGATCTGTGCCTCAGAGAGACTCTGTGATTCCTGTGCCTGTAGAGACCATTTGTTTCTGCAAGTAGAATGCTTTGATGGAGAGTTATGGAAAGCATAAATTATCAAATGGCAATTTTTCTGGCTCCTTACTCAGGGAAGCCACTGATACCAGAGGCCTAGTAGAGGAAGGTCTGGTGTAACCACCACAGCTAAAGAAAATTACAGCTTTCACTCCTCATTCACTGGCTGTAGATGGAAACTGATCTAGGAACCTCGCTCGTTTCTTTGTATGAAAGGAGATGATTTCTATTGACTGGTGCCGGGCACCTCTACATCCACATCAAAAGAGAAGGGACAGAAAATAAACGAGGCAGCTCCCTGAAGGAGAAACTTTAGAACAAGTAAAAGACAAGAGTTGTGGGGGGGGTGTTCAGTTTCTACTGTACCTGGAAAAGAATTCTCCTGTTAACTGTACAATTATACCCACTTAGAATTAAAATCATGTTTGCTTTTTTAATTAACTCCTCTGCTGGGTTTTCGGCCTGCTATTTTTAGACCCAGTCAGTTCTGAGAGCGGTGAGGAAGAGCAGATGGGTGTAACAGAGTGTACTGCCATAGGTGATGGTCCCCGCCCAGGGCAGGGGCTTGGAACTCGATGATCTTTAAGGTCCCTTCCGACCCAAACCATGCTGTGATTCTACGATGGGCGTGAAGGAGAGCGATGCAGTCTGTGAGCAGATTTCTGTCTCGCTGCGGTGCCAGCACACACCACACCAACAAACACACCAACAAAACAACACCAAGCCTGACGCTACAGTCAAGTGCGCTCCTTTTACAAAGTGTGTTCTTCTTCCGTGGCACCAGAAACAGGGATTTAAAGCTGAATAAATGAACTCTCTAATATTTTAACGAGTTGATTATCTCAGATAATACCAACAAAATGTTATAGAGACAAGTACAATTTTGTTTCAGCGAAGAACAAGACCTCCCTATTCTTTTGTTTTCAAAGGCATGCCTTCTGGATCCCGGTGTCGCTTCTGACCTGGAGCTGGCAGCTAATCTTGGGAGAATTTAGCGTTTCCTTTAACTGTGACTGATAGATAAACATATTTCCTTACAATAAACCAGCTTTAATTTCCAGCAATTACAGACTGTTCACCACTTACTGCATGCTTCTCAACTTTCTATAAATTATGACTTAAGGCAATTTACGGTTCTTTTTTACCTAAAAAAGAGAAAGCAAAAAGCTCACGCTCTTCCTTCAACCAAGATGAGGCAAAGGCAGACTTTTTTAAATGGCACTGAAGACTTACGGTTTATTAAGGACATTTTACTGGGACAGATGTCCTGTGTTTTCTCCATGTCATACCGCAGTATAGCACATGGATCAAGCCAAAACCAAGTAAAAATGGTTGTTCCCTTTTCTGCAGCTTTAGTATTTAAATAAAATATTTAAATAAAATTTAATTTTCTGAGAAGCTTGGACCCAACCATATCTAGTTTTCACACACAACCTGTTCTCAGGTCACGACCATTTGTAGATCTTACCTTGCTAATGGCCTGTAGACTTTCTATCACCTGCTTTTCTAACACATCTGGATCTACTTACGTGTCTTAACACATTTTACTCTTGGCCTGCAGAGATTCAGAGTTGGGAATTGGCCTGCGTGACACTAAGCTTTACAGTCACGTCAGCTTCTAAGACCAGAAGCTACTACTTACAGAACTGTGGAGAAAAAAGGACAATTAGTATGGAAACATTCCATAAAATACATGTGTCATTCGCACGAGTCCAGTTCTCCTTAATCCTTATTTGTGTTGTGTTTACGCTGCCTCTTCATCAGAAAGAGCTGAAAGCCTTTTTGCTGGGTTACGTGTGCCTGAGCGGCGTCGCGCTGAATCTTTCATCAAAAAATACTTTGATCAACCACAAGTGAACATTACTGATTGCTCTGCTCAACTGGCACACTTCTAAATACCTATTTACTTGTAACACCTGTTAGAAGTATGTGCAGAATTTGGCTTCCTTCTCGGGACTGCGCCGTGACTTGAAGACTTCTTTGGAACTGTTGAGAGCAGGCGGCTACCTGTTACTAAAAACACTGATTTAAATACAGCAAACTGATTTTATGTGCCCTGAACTACAGCCGGTCCTAACCGCAAGCAGTTTGTCCGACAGCACGACTGCACTGGAATTAAAAGAAAGTAATGAGTGTCACCTAGGGATTTTTGATGATGTTTAATTATTTAGATGTGCATTAAGACCGTATTTTACATATTTTTACATAAATTAAAAAAAAAAACCACCAAAGACATAGTTTTTCTTTCCTTGTATAAAATAAGGGAAAGATTTGAAGGTTGTTTGAAATTGGGGTATTTGAATAGAACAGCCCTGAGTAATATCAGGGAAGTCATTAGAATGGTTTAATTAAATGTCTACTTAATCATTCATAGAAGCAGTTCATAAGCACTAATCTCTGAGCTAACATTTAAACACAGGCATTCTGTTAGGACATACCAGTTTACAATACAGATTTTCGACACAGACTTTGTCAAAGTTAACGTAAATATTCCTTAACGAAACCAGCGCTTGCCAGACTCACTCATCAGGTGTCAGTACAGCCTCGTTAGCAAGTACCGCAGTCGGGTTTTTGTTATTTATTGCTTACAAATGCTTCAAACGACGGGAAATCTTTGGTAAAAACAAAAATCGTTAAAATTGTCACGATAGCTTTACATGTAGTATTGCACGACAAGGCTTTTTCAATACACAAGAGAAAAGAAAAAAGGAATGCTGGAATCCTCAGTGAGGAGATTAGAACTGTACAACATTCATTAGGTTACCACTATAAGCAAAATTTCTTTTCATAAATGTTTAAAATATTTTCTGGTTTCTTTCAGCTTATATGAACATTTATTTTTCAATCTATATTTGAAACAGAAGAGTAGTCAAATAGAACAATTTAAATAAAAATTGGCAACTATACAGCATTGTTTTGTCTACCCTACTACAGCATCAGATCTTTTCAAGTCTGTTTACTTCACAAAAAAAAAAAAAAAAAGGAGATAACTCAGGAGGAAAGAAAAACGCTAAAAATAATCATAGTCCTCAGCCCTCTATGGAAAAGAGGAAATAAGTTTCATGTCTATTATCGGACATAGACATTTCTCTAGTGGTCCAAATTGTGCAGATTCAAACCTAAGTGGCGTTAAACTGCTCTAAATGAGCTCTCAGCTCGGGACACAGTTCCGTTAGCAGCAGTTCCAGCAAAACCTGGAAAACAGAAGAGAGTTCAGGTGAGCGCAGGTGCCAGAGGAGGATTTCTCTCTCCTTTTTGTCCCAACCAACAGCAGAGCAGTGGGACCTTCAGAGGGCCGCCGTGTCCTAATGGTGAGCCCGTCCCCGAGCTCTCCTTCCCCAGGATTCTCCAAAGTATGTTTATTTCTCTCAGTTAGATGAAGAAATTAGTTTGCACCTTGGGCAGGAAGTTAGATGAGGTAGAGGATCTCTTCTAGACAGAAGTGATACTGGGTTTGAAGTGAAGCGGCTTTTTGCTATTCAAAATTAGTCAAAGGATAGAACCAATTACATTTTTTCCGACTTATTTTAATAACAAAAAAGTTTCCCTTGCACACCGAACACCAGTCCAACATAAACCTCTGCAAAAACACCCCCTTCCCCAGGCTTTGAGATGGAGTGAGCAGAGCTCAGCAATTCACGGGACCATCAAGTGAAAAGAAAAGGCCACTCTTCTGGTTACTCACGTAGAGCAGATGCTTGTTTGCCTTTCTCTCCTGCAGCGCGTTGAACACTTTCACTACACCGTGCCGGGCGTTTTGCTGTCCAACAAGACTCTGCAGAGTATCTGCAACAAATGCCAATTCAGCTTATGTTGTTTGATTTACGCTGGGCAAAACCGCCACACCTTCTGCCCATAAATACACGAGGAGGGGAAACAAAACCATTGCACCTTGGTTACAAAATACATCCCTTTCACCAGTCTTTTAAAAACGCACAGGGAACTCAGGTCACAGGTTGAAAAAAATACCCTTATTCTCAAGTTACACAAGTTAAATAACAGCCTCTGCACCACAGTTACAGCATTTTAGGTGTTTTATCATGATATATAGAGTATCTTGTCAGTAGTTCACCTCGTAGAGTGAAGTCCAATTGGTTATTAAACCATTCACTTAAATGCCCCTTCAGCCACAAAAATGGAATTCCTACAAGAGTTAAAACAGATTTAGCGCTTTAATCACCTCTCAATCTTCACAGAAAATAACTTCTCGCAAGTAACCAGATAAGAGAATTCCAAGTCAATTATTTACATTTTTGGATTAAATTAGAAAATAAATAGGGGTCCAATGTTTCATCGTTAACTTCAGATGCCTTTGGCTGTGTCCCGGCACATCTCTCCTCACTCGGAAACAACCAAAGCCCCAGAGCAGCCACGGCAGGGTATTTATTGTAGGTAAGCAGGTGAGTATAGAAGAGAGAGAGTAAGCGCAGAGTTGTTTGTTTACACATCAAATATTTTGCATGTGTGCCTGCCGCTATTTTTGCAGTAAAGGTTGATTAAACCACCTAATGCAAGGGGGTACCTGAGGTATCTCAGTGGAGCCATAAAATAGCTCGTTAAAGTCCCTTCTATTCAGCTGGAGGGGAGGGAGATAAGAAGATTCCCAGCGATGTTCAAGTGCGTTTCCAAGGGCTAAAGGGAATGTATTTTGGTTCTTCCCAGTTGGTGCCTCTGGGTTTGTGTGATCTCCAGAATTATGTACCTGTCCTCCCTGTCCTGTGAGTGGGGCTGGATGCAGCATCTCAGGAGGGCGCCCCAGAAATGTGCCTGCTGAAGGGGAAGCTGGGAGGGGAGGGCAGGCAAAGGAACATCCTGGAAACCCCTCTCAATCTAGGGGCTCAATCTTCTGTCCAGGCTGCGGGTCCCTCTAACATTCCATGCCCCGAAACCTCGTATATGGAACAGGCAGCACCACACCACACCGGCAGTGGGGAGGGGGGGGAGAGCTCCCTTTTCAATTTTGAAATATAAGAGGATGAAATAATTGGGGTGGTGCCACTCTCCCTGTTTGTCAGGTAGCTCCAGGCAGCAGAACCTGCTGGAATTTGCTCTCAGAGAACCAAAGGAGTCTTGACCTCACTTAGATTCCTCAATGGACATCACAAACAGAAATAAGAGCAATACTGGCTTTTGCATCCACCAATAATACTCAAATCCATGCCCTTCACCTCCCTGAAAGGAGAGGCAAAGAGTAAGGCCAAAATTATCCATATTTATGCAAATAACCATAATTTACAACTCTACAGGCAAAAACAATCTCACGTGCAACCAATAGGATTTGATTAACCAGTTTCCTGACTAGTTATTAAACCCACGATGGAGCAGAATGGAAGTCATCTCACCTGGAATGTTTTCAAGTAGTTTTTGCTGTGCTCTCTGTTTCGTCTCCTGCTTTTGTTCGTCGCTCTTGGCTCTCGGGGGTGGTGCTAACTTCCCATTTGGCCAAAAAGCATCCCGAAACACACCGATGTAGTAAACAAGCATTGCTTCACTGAACATCCAGTGTACAGTGTCACGGATTTGCCTGTAAAATGCAGAAGGGAGCACATCAGAGCTGGTCTTTCATTGGTTTTATGCAGATTTATTCTTTTCACTCCTGGAAGCAGTGGAAGTGATGCTTGTTTTCATGTAATTATCCCAATTTATCTGAGCTGGTTCCACCAGCATCACAAGAAGTTGCCTTCAGCTCTGGGTGCTCTAGGATCTAGGTCACTGCAGGTACTGGACAGAGACGTGGAGAAGGCTACATTTCAATGTCATCCACAAACATATATAATTAGTTACAAGCACTACATTGAAACTGTAGGTGATTCTGCTCCGCTCTGGGGAGACCCCCTGGCAGTGCTGCCTCCAGCTCGTGGGCCACCAGTATCAGAAGGACATGGACCTGTTGGAATGGGTCCAGAGGAGAACCATGAAGATGCTGCGAGGGCTGGAGCCCCTCTGCTGTGAGGACAGGCTGAGAGAGTTGGGGGGGTTCAGCCTGGAGAAGAGAAGGCTCCGGGGAGACCTTAGAGCCCCTTAGGAGACTGGAAGAGAGAGATGGGGATGTCCCCTTTAGAGACATCCAGGAGAGATGGGGAGGGACTCTTTATCAGGGAGTGGAACCATAGGACGAGGGGGAACACTTTTAAACTGAAAGAGATGAGATCTCAGGGAGAAATTCTTTGCTGTGAGGGTGGTGAGACCCTGGCCCAGGTTGCCCAGAGAAGCTGTGGCTGCCCCATCCCTGGAGGGGATCAAGGCCAGGCTGGATGGGGCTTTGAGCAACCTGGTCTGGTGGGAGGTGTCTCTGCCCAGGGCAGAGGGGTTGGAACTGAATGGTCTTTAAGGTTCCTTCACACTCAAGCCACTCTATGATTTGAAAGAACTTCCTGAAAACAGAAACCTAGTTTCAGATCTGTCAAAAATCTTCATGAGACTGTAAAATAAAGCACACACTAATAAAAGCCATTCAGAGCCAGGCTGTTCAGAAAAACAAGACAGCAAGTCATTTTTGTTATTTATGTATGTACAAATGAAATCCCATGAAATATTGTCTTATTCCAAAAGCAAAGCCCTCTGTAGGGGAAAAAAATAAGGAAATAGATAATTTACGTATCTGTGTCTTCTCTAGTCAACATAATGTACTTGTAAATTGAGCTGTGGAAAACAAATGCAGATTATCACAGACAACACAATGTATAGGTTATTTTTTTTTGAGCAATTCTGCTCTCAGCTTTTTTTTTCCATAGAGCAACTGTGCACATTCAGTTAAAGTAACAGCTACTTACTTGTTGATAGTTCTTCCAAAAGTGACTTGTACTAGTGCAATTAACGTTTTTCTGACCCACTTGAACACTAGAACAATGAAAAGTGACAGAAAATAAAGATCAAGAGGTTAATATCATTAGGGAACGCATGATCATGTTCATAATCTTCCCCCATGTCACCCCCACCCAAAAACCACCCCACCCCTACAGTTATTATACTCTCAGCTCTTACTTTTACCTACTTTTACCTATAACTATATAACTACCTACAACCACCTGTTATTATAAGAGTTCACTAACTGTACATTGGTCTCATTTTCTTGCTGCTTTCCGTGTACTGATGGCTGTATGTTTTTTAATTCTTGTGGATTATATAAACATATCTGTAATATGCATTTGTAGTTTATACTGTAAACTTTTATGTTTAGGAATATTTCAAGTTTATCGAGCCATACAACTACCTGAAACCCCTTTTCTACTAGAGAAAAGAAAACCCCTTAAAAATTCACACTTTTTATACCTACGAGTGTAACGTTGTACACACAGCAGCATCCTTACAATTCTGAAAACATTTTCACTCAAATAAACCAAGCAGTTGCTTTTCATTCCAAATAAAGGAAAGAAATGGGAGTGCTTCCTCATAATTACTGGTTAATCTTGCTTTCATGCTGTTCTCCATCAGCAGGAGAAAGTCTATATTTGGAAGACGCATCTGCCATTTTTGGAAGGTGCTGCATTTTCTAACAGTTACCCTGTAAATAATTTTATAGGGCTTCAAGTGTGGCTGCAAATTCAAACAGAAACAAAAGTAGTTTTCTTTATTACCATTCATTTAGTTACATAAAGGAGGAAAAAAAAATAATCTGGTACCAAAAGATGCCACAATTCTAGCATCTTTTCCACTATCCAAACTGTAGAACTAAAATGCAGACGTAATACACTTCAAAAGGACATTAAAATTATGTTGATTACATATTCTGCAATAAAGTCATCTTTCTTTCCTCATGATTCGTACATTCTAACATGCAGCCTACACACAGAAAACATGCTTTTGTACTTCTCTGGATTTTCCAGATATTTTTTTTAAATGAAAAACTTCAGAATATTGAATGCAGATGCTCTCCCTTACCAGTTGTATGTTTACTGCCATTTTATATTAGAATCTCACTTTTGAATGAAAGCACCAAAGTTAGGAACTACTGAAGAACAGCTCTGTTCCAAACAAATAGGCCATATAGATTGCAAGAACATTTTCCACTTATTGAACCAGCAGAAAAATCCGAATTACAAAGCGTCCCCGATTTCTCAGCCAACAGATCCCACTAGGAAATAAGCAGGTTCACATCTTACTTCCTCGCAGCTCAAAGATCTCTCCAATCAGCATGAAACATGGTTCAGCAAGAGAGTCCCTTTTCCCATCCACCTCCTCTCCGTAGTCCGACAGGTCACTGTCCTCTTCTGTTTCTTCCTAGGAAGAGAGACACAATATGGGTAGGCACTGCTGCTCCCCACCCTTCTTCCAGAACAGATTCACTCACTGCCATGCCCTGGGGAAGGAGCACAGCCAGTGCACCCAGCTGGAGTCATCACCACTGCTAGATCTTCTGCCTGCAGTCTTGCCCCAGTAAACACTTCAATGTTGGGTGGATCTGCCCAGATTCGTGGGGTCGGCTGCCTGTATTGCCCTGCCAACACGAGCTGGGTAAGGGAAAGGAGGTGATGTGGGAGCCAGGTACTGCCAGGAAGCTAGGAAGAACCGTAAGGAGGAGATGGCACTCTGAGATGTTGGTGATTGCAAAGCCTTCTCTGACACAACACCCATGAAGGACATTCAGGATGGGGAGCCAGCCAGCTGGAGCTGTTTGCAACACAAGCACCCAGGAAGAATCTGGTTATTGCATATGGAGAAGCAGGCAGCTGGCTCCCCTGGAGAGCAGACAGTGCTGCCTTTTCACTCTGAGACCCTGGCCCAGGTTGCCCAGAGAAGCTGTGGCTGCCCCATCCCTGGAGGGGTTCAAGGCCAGGCTGGAGGGGGCTTGGAGCAACCTGGTCTGGTGGGAGGTGTCCCTGCCCAGGGCAGGGCATTGGAACTGGATGATCTTTAAGGTCCCTTCCAAACCAACCATTCCATGGACTACTGCAGTTTTGGCAGTGCCATTATTCTAGAACGAAGAGCAGACAGTGAGTTGTTTCTCAGTGTCACGAGGGTCATCTTCAGCACCAGGATTACACCTCCTACCACTACTCATGGCAGCCACCATGTCCCTTCGCTTCCCTGGCATCCCTTGCCCACCTGTGCTTAGAGCAAAGCTGCAGCAAGGCAGGCCTGACCCCCATTGAGGCTGGTGCAAGGACCCAGAATCCAGTTCAGGAATGGTCAGAATGGTGTGCAGCCAAATTTTCTTTCTTCAGTCCTGATTTTCAAAGAAAACAGTCATCTCTTCCTTTGCCTTCCTTATCATTCCACCGTCTAACACTGTTGGGTTTCCCCCCCCGCCCCCATCATCTAGTCTGGAAAACCTGCTTCATGGCTCTATTTCTCTTGCATTATTTTGGTGTCTGTCTTGGCCTTATTCTTTTGGTCACAATCTTTTGGTCATCCCTTGCCCGTCATTTGAGCTCCGCTATACAGAGAGTATCCTAAAGTCTCTCAGCTGTACGTCAGTTTGTCTTACCCCTTCCCCACACCCTCCAAATCCCACCTAAAGCCCATCACTGAGTGGCAGAGCACTGGAACAGGCTGCCCAGAGAGGTGGTGGAGTCTCCTTCTCTGGAGACATTCAAAACCCGCCTGGATACATTCCTGTGCAGCCTGCTCTAGGTGGACCTGCTTTGGCCGGGGGTTGGACTAGATGATCTCCAGAGGTCCCTTCCAACCCCATGTGATTCTGTGATTGACTTCAGGTACGTTTCCAGTCCCTGAGTATCTATAGTCTACTATTTATAGACTATAATAGTAATATTAATATTACTATTATTACTATAATAGTAATAAATAGTAGTCTATAACTCCAGAGTGTTGCATACTCCAACACTTATATATCCTGTACCCTGCACTTCCTGTGTCACATTTGGCATTTTCTCTAGCACTGCTGAAGCTGCCACTTCTCTCCTCATAACCAGAAAAACAGAAAGAAAAAATCCCACTGAAGCACATGATAAACATCCACGTAGACTCCCCTGTTTACCGACTCCCACAGCTTGAGGAGTCCCCAGCTTTTAAAGCTTTCTGCCAACGGTAGGCTGAGCTGTGACCGAGGGCAGGGAACAAAGAGCCAAACCATACCGGCAAGAAAAGCCACACAAGGAAACCACAAATGATTACCCATCTTACCACACAAGCACACAAATCCACTGGTGATGAACAGAGTTTTCCCCAGGGACACAGTCTAGAGCAAACTCCAGTCTCACTCACTACCTTCCTCTGCTTAATAGGCTTCTTGGCCCTTTGTTAGTTCAATTATTTGAGAAATTATGTTTTGTTTAATTTTTCATAGCAGACATCATTCCACATTTTCATTAAGCACTTGGGCAACAGAACAGAAAATAAGCTTCCTGAATTTGCAGGTGAGCTGACTGAGTTTGGAGCTGAGCCCACAGGGTTTCATAAAGACAGATGCAGAGTGGCAATAACTCACTGTGTAAATGCAGGAAACAAAACTATTTATATCGATAATACTACAGGAAAAAAATCCCAGGGCCGCACTGCTGCGGAAGTGGCAAGTGTAAATACCACGATGTTTAAGCAGGAACACTGTTTGGATGACATCTATACATAGAGATATAAAAATTCTCTTCACGCATGGGAATAGGAAAACCTAGCGGGAGCATCGTGTTTCAAATTTTCATCACCACATTTCCAAGAAAAATACATATAAATCAGGTAAGACCAGAGCAAAACCATAAGAAGGAAATAAAACATAACCTAACAAAACCTAGGAGAAATTGGGGCTGCTCTGTCTAAGAAATAAAAGAATAAGAGACAATAGGAAAGTAGTAACTCCTGATAACCGAGATGATGTTGGCTGCAGAGAGGAGCAGAGCTGGGCTGGCTAAAGGAGGGAGATTTCGGTCCGACAGTAAGAAAAGTTTCCTAACCATGAAGACAGCTGAGAACTGGGACACGCTGCCTTGCTCAACTGGAGAACATCAGTAACTAGAGGTTTAAAAACACATTAGACCAACACGTGGCAAGAATTTTGCCGGTAGAATCAAGTCTGCTTGGAGCAGGAGGACAAACCCGATGACCTCTCTGAGGTCCCCGCTCTATTTTTCTGCTGTTCAGTCAATCCCTTATCATTTAGAAAATGCAATGAGAAATGTAAATTCTTACACCACAGTGCGTTTCCCATCCATTAGCACTTCATAAATCTAAAACCCCTTCCTCTAGATTATATCAACCATGTTTTTCCCTCTGGTTTGGTTTTGGTCTTGAGAGCTAAGAAATATGTTCTAAAGCTGTCCCTGTCCAAGGAGCTGTATATATAATAGATCGGAAATTGCTGCAGTATCTCATCTTGAAAACAGCACTCAAGAGGTAATATCGTTGCTCTAACATGTATTTGAAAAGCATGAGAAGAGACGTAAAAGGCAGAGAGAGCACTGTATGAGAGCACTGTCTTCTACAAAGACAATGTCAAACTACAAACTAAACCAGGAATTGTTAGTTACAAAGACAACACAAATCTTACAGCTTTGTAAAGTGTGATTCAACACAACTAACACCATTAATTATCTTGTACCAAACGATTTAACCCTAGTTTAACTGCTTTAGTCAATTATCCAATATGCTATCACCAGGCAAGATGGAACTGATCTAAAAGCTCACAAAGCTCTAAAGCTCACACTGGAAGAAAAGGATGCCCAAGAAAAATTAGAGCTGATCCCAGACCACCTCACAATCCCCCTCCCTCCGTTTTATCGTTATTTTGAAACTAGGACAAGCGTTTGCTGTAGTGATTAAGAGGGTGTAAGTTTCCTACACCCCCTCCACCTGTATTCTCCTCTCATCTGATGTTTAAGCTTAGGGAAGGAGGGTGGGAGGGTGGATGTGATGCAGGATAGTTTTGCTGCGTTTGCACAGTGCCTGGAAAAATACAGTCTAGCCAAAATTAAGTTCCTAATCCCACAGGTAACAAGTAAGAAATAATATTAAATTTAAGAAGCTGTGTTCCAACTCCTCTGCTACCACATTCTCTGCACGTTTTTCACTCAACTTCTTTCCTGTTTTTTCAGTACCAGTTGCTTCATTTCTTTGTTCTCTCTCCTCTCACGCACTCCTATCACAAACTCCCTTTCCTTCTCCCATATATCCTAACTATCTCCTCCTACACACTCAGGTAATACAATATACGTGTGATCTGGCCTTTTTCTTGAGGATGTTTTCCAATTAAATACCAAAATACAAATAGCTTCATGCTTCTGTGCTCTTAAGCTACTTCTACCTAACAGTCACTTTTGTTTTCAGAACTGCAGTACTTTTATTGAAGTGTAAAATTAGTTTTTCAAACTGTCTTTACATGTATTACTCTGATATGAGACACAGGCATTCACTGTCTAGGTGCAAATAGGGTGCAATTTTTACAAATGAAAATATAGGATTTTCTTCTTCCTCAGAGATGCAAGACTGTCTTTTCGCCTATCAACAGGCTAGAACTGTACGAGTTCCCCAAACTCCACTCATCCTGCAGAAGCCAAATCACTACAGACAACTACGATGTGTAAGAAAAGAATTAGTTCATATAATGTATTAACTAAAAAAGGGAATAGAAACAGCTCCTTGGAGGCTGCCACACGAACCAGACAGAACAGAGAGCCATGGAATTATGGTCAGTTCTAGTCAATGAGCTATTTCAGTCACTAATCTATTCTTCACTGTATTTTGAAAGACAATGTTTTTTTTATGGCTTAGTATCAAATTCTCCAACTGGTTGGCCCACATGGGTTCCTGCCTCTATTTGCAAATTCCCTCAGGGAGCCTATGCCATTTGCCAAAATCCTTTGTCAAAACTAGCTTTGCTTCAGACATTGTCCAGAAATTATTAAGGACACACAGCTGTTCCCTGTCAAGAGAAGCTTCCAAAGAGAGAATTATTTTTACCTGTCAAAAACCCTCTGAAATACACATGTCAAGAGCAGAAGAAGTGGCAAATTCTGCTATAAAAAATAAACAATCCCACATGGACTGCAATTCATTTATTTGTGAAAGGTTACACATTTGCCTAAATATATTGATCAAAGGGCAGGAAACTTATGGTATTAATAAACACCTTTTAAATTCATAGACAGCTCCTATTTTTGACTCTTTGTTCACCTACAGTAAATTAAAAATGACCTTTGGAAATGCCTTCCAATATAATCTGCCATTCAAATGTGCTATATGAATGTCTCTCCCTGCTTACTTCGGATAATTAAATTTGCGAAGATTACTTTTCTACCACTTACCTCCTGATGAGAAAAAAAATCACCAGGAAGTCGTTCCAGAAACGAGGAGAGTGAAAAAGATGACTTCTTTCCTTGCACATCAATAACTTTGAGGTGCTCTGGGGAAGGGCTCAAGAAGGCGTAAAGTGCTTCACTCTGGCAGAGTCTTTCATCAGAGAGCAATTTCTGTGAAGGAAAAATAATGACAGAAACAACACATCAATTAAATATTTCTTGTTAAGGAACAAGATGTGTCAGGCCATCCAGTGAAACTGATTAAGACATGGCTCAGAGATGCAGTGAGAGGGAAAAAAAAATAATCTGTGTCTCACAAAGATACCTCAGGAAGTTAGTTCTAAAGTATGAGAACTAGTAGGATTAAAGTTTTTAATCTTACAACTTACTGAGTTCTAATTTGTAAGAAATTTGTTGTGAAGTGTTGTAGTTCAAGATTACAGGATTCATTATCTGCTATATATTAATTAATCAAAGTTTAAATTAACTTACCACTACAGGAATGGTTACTATCAGCCAAACTCACCTCAACTTCAGGCGTTTTAGACAATTTTGACACTTATGATGTCAAATCTTACATCTGACCTGTATGTTTTAGGCTCTCTCTTTAGCCAATAGAGAGACAACGTCTACTCCAGAGGCACAATTGAAGCCTCCTGTTCAGACATCTGGTGGCTTTGTCTTTGTTTTCTTACCTGCAGAAAGTTATTAAGCTGGTTCTTGGATTTCTCCATGAATTTCTGGTCTATGGATTTGAAGGGCAGCTTGCTGAGGGAAGGCAACTGAACTTTCTTTAACGAGGGAAAACACTGCGTAGGAGAAAGGAGAACTTGCTTAACATGTGTGTGCAGAAAAACACAGGTGGTTCAGAACACAAATGAAAAGACTCCTTTGCGCTCCTATCTCCCTTCCACACCCTTCTCAGCACCTCAAAAAACACCTACCTTCCCCTTATCCACTAAGGGCTGACACATGTAAACCCTCTCCCTTCCCACCACCATCGTCATCTATTCCTTAGACAGAAAGGTTAAACACTGTAAAACGAAACCTTCTCTGTCCCCAAAAGCCGTCTTTTCTAATACTTCCTTGGAAGCCAGTGACAAAATCTAGTTTTCAAAGCAGGCTATTGCGTGACAGTGCAGAGCATTTACCATTTTGACATTGGTTTAGTTCAGTAAAACATTCATTATTAAGAAAAAAAAAAATTTAAATAAGTTTTATAAGGATCTGACAGAGGTCAGAAATAGATTGAAAACTAACTCTAAAGGGCTAAAAGTCAAAAGGCTCGAATAAAACCTGGTAATGTTAAATTTTTTATCTGGTTTTCTCCTCTCCGTGCACCATTCTGACAAATTTTAGCCATTTGCATCTTCTCCCTTCTCAGCCAAGATCCGTACCTCACTGAGTTTCCGGTGCAGGTTCTGAAACTCACTGAGCTTCCTGGGAACAGTCCAGTTCTTGGTTTCGGCTCCGCCAACTTCTTGTAAACTCACCATGACAGAGTAACAGGGCACTTGTTCTCCATTCTCTTCTAAAACCTTGTGGGGAAGAATGCAACAGGTAAGGTATGCTACTTTGACAGCAAAGAGTGGGAGGTTTGGGTTGCCAGATGACTGGCTTGCAAATGATGTCACCATCGCTGTCCCATGCTTCTCTAGCAGTTTGAAGGGTACATGTGGAGCAATACCCTTAATGGATTAAACTTTGCCCAAAATGCTGGATCCAAGTCCTGGATCATCCAACTAGCCGCTACTGCGCTTTACATACACCTCTGCAATGCCATCCCATCAGCTATCAAATCTCCCTGACAGGTCTTCTTCAAACTCCTCCTCTAACAGGAGATGTCCCTGCCCAGGGCAGGGGGCTTGGAATTAGATGATCTTTAAGGTCCCATCCAACCCAAACCATTCTACGATTCTATGAAACAGCTGTGTGTATTATTTAGGTTTTTAAGGTAGCCACTATGTAACTTTCTGATGGTTTATCAAGACTCCATCTCTCCTGTATCTGCATTTTCCTGACTGTTCTTCCACGATTCCCACCCTTCATGGCTCAGAGTGACTTCTCTGCTCACTTGAGGTTTTCTGTGTGCACAGGACACGTGGTATCCATGCCATGTTTCATTTGAGGGACTCACAGCTTTACAAACATACTGACAAATGGGACTGTACAACAGCCCGAGGAAGGATGAGTGATTAAGATTAACCACGTCGTGCAAATGGCAAAACTACAGCAAAGAAGTTAAATGATATTTTCGTGAGACAATGGCAGCAGCGTGACCGGATTATGTCTCAATTTGAGGAGCCACCCAGAATTCCACCCTTATGCCCTAATGGTAACAGATTAATTGTTTTCTTATTTTAAGAAAACAGCTAAATAGATTATGAAAGGCAAATAAGGGAAATGCATGAAATACACAGCTCTTTCTGGCCAAGCCAAACTCTTAAATGCTTGTCTTAATATACATGCAAGTAACAGAAAGGTAATTATAAAATATAACTCTCACACAATTTTATTGAATAAGCTTTTGGGGTGCTTTTTTTAAAGAACATTTAACTAATCCAATTAGGATAAGAATAAACTTTACAATTCATAAAATTATGACACGTTTTCTGAGAAGCCTGTAGAGGTGTGACAACACTTAATGCTCGTGACAGGTAATTTAACCAACAGCTACATCACCAAGACACACAGCTAAGAGTTATCTTAATATTTTACAGCTGTACATGGAGAATATTCTGTGATGCACCGATCCTAAACCTGCTCGTGGACGACTGGGAAACACGATTTGAGGCCAAGGTTTCACAGCTCTCTGTAAAAAAAAAGCTGCAGCAGCACCCAGACAGAATACAAAGCACCAGCTTGAACGTCTGAAAGCGTGGCTGGCTCCCAGCAGAGCAATTTGGGGAACTGCCTTTCTCCTGCCAGATACTGCAGAAAGAGATGCTTGAACAGCCTCCAAAATAAAGGTCAGAGGGATCTACCGGGACAGTCCCTGCCCTGTCTACCCCTGAGCTTGACTGGATTTTGTGCTTGCAGGTGACTCACAAACACCTCCCAGCAGCTGCTTTTGAAAACTGGAAGATCTGAAAATGCTGATTTGAGTCATTCTCAATTACACATTCACCCCCAAGGCAGGGATTTGCATATGCATAGGGTCATCTGAACCATAATTATGAGAAGAGAGTCATCCCTCTGGAAGGACATCCTCAAAATGGAAGGACTTAGTACTCCCTTCTGCTTTCAAGTTAGGATACATGTATAAACCCATTTAAATTCTAATTACTAGATGGAGACACATCACAACTTCCTTCAAATACCCTCATATAAATATCTGAAAGTCTTCAGGATCTTCTCAAGAAAGCAAAATTTTTGACCAATTGAAGAACTTGTATATTTGTTTTTCCAAATTAATGAGTCAACTGGGAAATGCACAGAAAAATGGGATGTTAGTGGGGTCGTCTAAGCCAGGAGCTCTAGTCCTTTGCTGTAACAGGCACCATCCCATACAACTGCTATCATGAATTAATTCAACTTGTGAATCAATTGGTTTCCATCCCCATTACACTAAAAGTCTGCTCTCGACCTTCACCCCAGTCACTGGAAGTTTTCTTTCCATTTCCAAACCCATTCCCCATTTGTTCCAACAACTCTTCACCCCTCCCGTATGTTTTCCCTTATTGATGTGTTTTCCTAGAGCACTTTATTCCTCCAAGTCTCCCTTTTGCTAAGCTAAGCAAACAGAAGTGCTTTCACAATCACTTCCCACGGGAGAAGTTCTTCATTCAATCCATTCAATTCCATCCTTCTCAAACGCAAAGGCCCAGCACCTCCAGAGCGACTGTAATGCTTCATCTTGAAAGGAAACTCCTCTCCTGATATATTCAAGAGCCACATTTGCCTTTTTTACACCTGCAGCCCACTCAAGACACCTTGCACATCTGACAAGCCACCAGCTTACCTACTGGTTCCAGCCAAAAGGTGCTCCAGTGGGTCGGAGCTCCTGCTGAATGCCAAACCTTGCATGCCGTGCTGTGAGATTTCACCCCCACTTCCATTACTTCCATCTTAAAAATCACCCAGCTCTTTCTGAGAACCATCCTAATCCTCTACCAACTCTGATGCTTCATAAGCAGAAACTTAACATTTGCACTCTGGTTTGGTTTTGCAAGTCCAAATGTCCCAGGATAGCGTCAGCCCTGATCATTTCACAGCACCAGCAAAGGCTCTCGGAATCAGCCCCTAGAAGAGGATTTCCACAAGCCTCCTCCTCAGCCCCTTTCCTCAGCGTACACATAAGCATTCAAGGTTATTCACTGCTATTTCCCTGGCAGGGACAGAATTAGCTCTCGAGCACCTAAAGCTATTGGAGTATTTTTGTATCAGGAGCAACTCCACAGCCTCAAGACAATGTAAAGATTATTTATTTGAGAATTTCCTGACCACTAGCATGCCATAGATACCTACTCCACAAAGGATAAAGATTTCTACCTTCGTCCTTTGAGGCACAAAGTCCCAAAGTGGATAGAGAAAGACAGGAACAGGGATGTTGACACACCTACATCCATTAATAAAACCTACAAGGTGCACACCAGAGGCACCTCTTATTTGGGTGTGTGGTGTGGTAATGGTAAGAAGCATTCAATGAAATATTGAAAAAAAAAAAAAAAAAAAAGGAGGAACAAATATTATTAAATACTGCCCAGGAGAAGCTACAGCTATTAGCTGCAATAGGTAAACTTAACGTTAGCAAAACCTGTAATAATTGTCCAGTAAAGCAACAAGCTGCCAAGGGAAGCCATTGAATCACCTGTTAGAAGCACTAAGGGCTGGTCCAGGCATCCCTCGGGAATAATTAACAAAAATTAGCCCAGTCATTAAGCCAGTGAAGAACTGTGTGACTCACCAGAAACTTTCTTCAGACAAAGCAGCTCTTGCAAACAGCCCACCTGAGCTGTGCAGCAGGGAAATAGGGACTAACCAGACAGCTGGTTAAAAAAAGTCCCTTAAAAGTGCCTTGTAAACATAGAAAGGCCAGGCAGAATTTCACCTTACATACCTGTCACGGGGAAACAACTCACAGAATTACACAAGTTGTTTTCACAAGTCCCCCTCGTTCTGCATGTTCCTACTGTCTTTTTTTTCAACCTCTGCCAACCAGCCAAAACACTGGGTCTCCAAACGATGGTTTTAGCAGAAACATCAGTTACCACAAGACACCTGTAAACTATACCATATACATTGATTTTTTTAAGCACTTCACACACACACCCCCAGTGCATTTATATCACTCAAAACTATAAAGACTGAAAGATTCAAGCTAAGAGAGTACAAACAAGTTTGGACGCATAGTTGTTGGTTTTTTCCCCAAGTCTTCAGTAATTCTAGTTTTTTAGGCATTATCTACTAACTGTTTTAGTAAATCAGTTTAAAAGGTCAATGACAGCCTATTACACTTTCAGCTTAAATTCTATAGCAAAATTTACTTTTACAAAGCTTTTCTGCAAAAAATATAGGGCCACCAAGTTTTTCCCTCTGTAAAATCACAGAGCTACAGGCAAGGATTAGCCACAGCATATTTTGCAGACAGAAAGACAGTGTCACCTACTCATACCCCTAAAATCATCAACTGCAGTCAGAACATTCCCGAGCAATTAATTAACACTGATAACTACAACATTAACGTCTTCTCCAGCCTACCCTTTGAAGCACAGAGCTGCAAACAGCACAATTAATGCAAGCCTACATTTAATTATCTAATCCAGTACTACTTATAGTTAAAGCAGCAAGTAATTAGAAGCCTCTCCCAACCTACTAATTAGCTGAACAACCTTCTCATCGAGTAATAATGAAGATGCTGGGCAGTTCTGTCTGGTGCCCCTTCTGAAGTTTTGCTGCACGCAGAATTGCTGGTTTTTAAAAACCAGACTTCAAAAACTACAGAGAACTCTTAAAGACAATTTAAGAGCTTCACTGTTCTCAACTCTATCACCTGCAAACAGCATTAAAACAAAAACAAACCCAGATATTTACCCATTGAGAACGTGGTTGTTAAAATGCCGCCTTAATTTTTCAACCTGTTGGATTTATTTCTCCTTTTACGGACACTGAGTTTAACTGTTGACAGACCCATCGTAGTTTGAAACAGCTCAAGACACAACCAAATAAACTCAACAGCACATAATTTTTTCTTGCAAGAAAAAAATACCTCAAGGAAACTACTTATACAAGGAACATTTTCTTAATAACACAGGAAGACAAGCCAGTAGAGATCCAATTAATCTTTAATTCTCTGAAACAATACTGTCAAGAAGACTGCTTATGCACGGTGCGAGCCTACAGTTATTACAGAGCAAGCATCTATTGCGTTCCTTTTGTGGCAAGTGTTAATAGAAAGCCATGAGATGGTAACACTCTTTTTCCATTTTTTTCCATTACTTTTTTTTTTTTTCAAGATTCATTCTACAATTGTCTGCCGAGGCCCAAAGGGAAAAGCAGAACAAGCCCCCCAAAAAATAATTTAACTTCCCTTCAACTTACTCACAGATTTAAAGCACTTTCTTTCTGGGCATTCCAGTCCCTTGAAACTCTGCTGCCGTTAAATATAATAATACAAACCACAAAAAGTGTTAAGTACTGCACTTTTGAGACACAGCAGAGACACAACTGCACCCAGGTGTTTTGGCATGGTAATATAACAAGAGAAAGTTCTCATGAAAACAATACCCCTAAGATAGCAAATTACTTTTTTACCCAATGCCAAAACCAGTTCACGTATACGCAGGCATTTTTGTGACTTCATTACAACAGTGTCTGAGGACTAAAAATTTTGTATGTTCATCGTGGTTGCCACTGGGGAAACTGTCACTGAGAAGGAGCTCAGAAGAGGTCAGGGTTTCCTCCCTTCCCAAGTAAATATTAAGTATACACAGTGTACACAAAGGTATAAGGAAAGTATAGATAGGTTTTTTATTCTTCTCTTCATGCAAGTTTGAACTGATCCAGAAGATAAAAAGCCATAATAAAACCCCTACCTCGCCTGAGACAATGAAGGCTTTCCACATGCCAAGATTCTCACACCACCAGTCTGTTCTTGCAATGTGCAGCTGAAGGTCGTTATGCTCCCTCTCCATCAGAGTAATTTCATCTTTCAGCTTCGAAACAATCTGCAGAGGAAAGTTTATCAATTACAATTGGTAGGAAAAAGCTTGTGCAACACGCCTAGTTGTGTCTCTAGGGACACTGCTCAGCAAGGAGAAAAGGCACAAAAGCAGGGAGACAAAACAATTCACATGGAAAAAAAATAATCGTGAGAGAATCCAACGCTTCGTATAAATGTGCAGTCATCTCAAAGGTCAACCCTGACACTAAAACAAAAAACGAATTAGAAGGACATGCTACTATTACACCATCAGCATAAAAAACTATTTAGATAGGATTATGTATTACACACATATATTACAAAGTATGGGTTTTACACAAACTTTTAACAGCAATTACTGAAACATGCATTACTGAAGGCATCCTCCTCACTGTTTTCAGATATACACGATGCGATAGAAGAACCTGGGAATAGATTTCATTTCTAGGAACTCAGCCGAGTTAACGATCGCTCAGGAAGCTCCCACTTAGTTCATTTTAGTTTTGGAAAGGGAAGAATTTATTACTGTGGAAAGCACACATTTAAAAAGATGTTCCCGTCAAGACATAGCTCACTGTCACAAAGGAGAAGTACCTCATCACATCAGCAAAAATATCAGTAATCACACATCCTACCAGGAGACAGTACGACAAGAAGAGGTGGAAGTACACACACCCCGTGACATCAGAAATGCAGGAAAAGAAACTGACACTTTTTTAAAAAAAAAAAACACACAACACATCACATGGTCAAATTTATGACTCTTAGCTGTATGACTTGCATCACAAATGGTACATTTTATAGAGCTACAGAAATTCTGCCTTTTCTAGAACTTTTGTCTCACGTAAGATGTGTGATATCTACACAACAGCAATATAACAACCTTCTAGCATATACCTAACCTCCTCCTATGACCAAGAACCGAATTTTTACCTGCCACGACCAGAGGAGAAAAAAAAATAAAGTCCCTGTGACCTCACTCTGTCAACCCCAACTATCCATTTAAAAGCTTCAAAGGTAAATGCTACTGCAGTAACGCAGGCATAAAATAAAAAGGAAGAAAAGAAGACACATCTGTGCTCTTACCACTCAGGGCAGTAGCAGTTGGATGACAAATAAGAGGTATTTTCTGCCAGCTGAGGCCACACAGACAGACAGAGCAGAGCAGCTGTGAGGAGGACACATTTCCAGCTGTGTGCAGCAACCCCTGGCAGAAGGGGGATGCGGAAGGGACAGAGGGAACGGAGCCGGCCACGGCGGCCTCAAACGCAACCGTCCACATAGTTCTCTTAGAGGCAGCCACCCCCAGAGCTGGGGCAGCAGAGAGTGAGTGGGTGCCACCTTCTACTCAGACCAGCATCTTAGCACTCGCCCTGAGTGGCGGAACAAAGAACCCAGGTCCTGAGCAGCGGTTAATGCCCAGATACGTTACTGCCACCCCTAGAGCAGGAGCTCATTTTAGGGAGACACCTTGCCTACTTGTTCCTCTTACCCACCCATTTGCAACCAACCTCATGACACCTGAAAAGCTTGGCCCAGCTGCATCCAAACAACAGTCCTGTACCATCATCCTCAGCAGCAATGCAAACCTGTTGGCCCGAGCCAAGTACAAATCACTTGCTTCTGTCTGAATATGGTCTTAGATTGCTTAACTGGTGCTCTTTGCAAAGAGGAAAAGAGATTTATTTTTTTTTTTAATCCAAGCCCAGAGAACCAAAGTTTTGTATCCCTAAGAACTGCTTTGTCTGATGAAAGTGTGCCTATATAGATTTCTCCTAGCTCCTTCTAAAGGAAATTAGTAATTTCTATAGGTGTGGGGTTTTTTCCCCCCCCAAAAGAAGATTATGAAACGTGCTGTGCTATCTCAAAGCCAGCAGAGGGAGCAGAAGCTAAATAGCACACCCCTCGCTGCAGTGCTGCAGATGCGGCAGGGACAAGGAACCAGCTGCCATCAAGGATTACACAGATACAGGTGGGTAGAGACATAAGGAAGAAATACTATTTGGCAGCGACAAAGCAGCAAGACCACCGGGAGAAAGGTTGTTATCCTATGACAAACAGCAGATAAATCATATTTGCAATTTTAGTTACAACAGCTTTAAAAGAAATGGAAAAAATAAACAATTAAAACTGAGCTCTGATTTCACTTTCTGTAATGGGTTGATTGAAATAGCAATCTGTCCTGTCTAAAAAGAGCCTGAGACAATTGGATATTACATAAATACACATAGATATTTATTTAAAAAAAAGACCAAACACACTAAAGGTGCTTACCTTTTTGTCGGGTTTTGGTGAATTACATATGGAATTTAGAGCCTGTTTCTTATACTCAAGCTTGTCATTTAGCTGGCGAAGTTTATTTACAGCATAACTGGCCTGTTCATTAATTCTTGTGCTGCATTCTTCAGTAGCTTCTTCACAACCTTGGCTCTAGGAACAGAGGATGGAAGTAATTGCATCATTAATATGAGAAGAGAGACAGTTATTGCTTGCTCCATAAGCATTTTATGTATAAGAACACTTATTCTTGATATAGACGAAAGTGTCGGTATAACAGATTCTAACAGATATTCCAACCATCAGATCCAACATGAAACGACATGAAGTCGGTTAAAAATAAAAAGCTCCAAAGCCTCATTACCATTTATACTACAGCTCTTTGGCAACTCCTATCAGCTGTGTAAAACGACCTTCAAGCTAAGGCTTTATTGTAAATGAGAGGAAGAATCAAAGTTTATTTCAAAAGCAGCAACAAGCTTAATAGCCATCATCAATATTCAGAGCCAGAAAGAAAAGCAAATACTTAGCTCAGAGCTGAAAGATGGGGACACACACCCTCCAAAAACCCCACAGGTTCTAACAAACAGTCCCGCCTCCCACAAACCTTCACAAACTAGATTTATCTGCCCGCAGAACAATCTAAACCAAGTCCTTTCTCTTCATAAACAGATTTTACTGCTGTTTTTGGAAGTGGCAATAAAAATGTGTTAAAAGCACATATGCATTACCCTGAACTCATAAATAATTTTCTTATATTTGTTCAGACAAACCAATAGCTTTTTCTCTCTCGCGTGCTTCTGGTGTGCAAAAAAAACAGACTTCACACCTTCTCGTGACATTCTCTTTAACACCTTTTTGGCATTTGCCTCAGCCTCCCTTTTCTTACTGTGCTTCCCCAAATAAGCATGAAGACCTCGAGATGCAGTAAACACAGCACTGAGATGTTACCGTTGCCACGTTCAAAGATCTCCGAGGTCTGCTTTGTGACTGAATATATCTAAAATGTATCTGTGGGAAGCTATGAATCTAGCCTCATGGAGAGTTCTGTGTCATGTAATGATATTCCCACTAAGTAAGCTGCATCTTTATATAATTAACAAAGAGCTGACAGAAATAAGTCTCTACTAAATTCTGAGTTTTAGAGGAGACAATCCTACTGTGAATTCTGCAGTATTTTATATCTTAGTAAAAAAAGTCTGAAGAGATACAGCAGCAACAATAATTAATCTCCTTAGTGTGATCCTCATAAGGGAGGACACCATAATGCAGAAGTCAGGAGTTCTAGGCTAAGAAATTCACGCTCTACATTAGCCTGAGATGTGGTTGAATAAATAACATTATCTCTATGCCCCAACCTTCCTTATGTCTGTTCTGCAGCGACTGTAAACTCCTCAGGACTGCCTCCAAGCATGTGTACAGTGCTCAGCTCATTCAAGCTTCTTGTTGTCTTCTGGCACTACAGTAATACCAACAATTAATAACACTGAGTGTTACTCAAAACGCTGTTGAACAGAACCATAAAATCCGCTTCTTGGGAAGCGCAGCGGCCAAAAAGAATCAAAAATGCTATTTTCAACACTGAAGAATTAAAAGACTTCTCATATGAAGTTTGGTTCTAGTAATCAAAGGATTGCCATTAACTGCAAATCGGTAAGGCTCTGACCCCAAAGGTAGGCTACATGATTTCTGTCATTAGCACTTCAGACACTTAGAGCAAAAAACACTGCTGAATCACTAGGTTTATCCTTAAAATGCTAGAATTACAACAGAAGAAGTTACCTGCATTCGAGTAACTGAATTTACCAAAGAAACAACCAACACGCTCAAAGCTGAGATTTTAAAAGCTTGTGCTACCTTCCCCCAATTGCTAAACTGACAATGACTTCCATTTCTGCCAGTGCTGCAGAGCACAGACTTTGGGCTTATTTTAGCAATTTTAGCAGCACTGATGCAACCACCAGGCCCTCTTTCCTCTGAGTGCAGGAGCTGCTTCCTTCTGCATTTTTTACGTCTACTCATGACTTTTAAAGGAGGTTTGTCCAAGGAGCGAAAAGCGATGACGGATTGGAAGGAAGAAGAGCGAGCTTGTTCCACGTGCAGCAGAACCAGCGGAGTCTGGCCTTGCTCCAATTCCTATCTTCTGATTTGATTTTCTCCCCTTTAATCAGGGCTCACCTGTTTGTTCTCCCCTCCATGATGACACTAGATGGCTTTTAACCTATCCAGCTACAACAGTGACAATTATAGAAAATTAACATAGGTAATCCCAGGAAGTGAGGACACAGACCTCCAAAACCCATCTAAAACAAAAACAATTAGTATTTGCTAACAATACGCACCCCCTCAGACAGATCACATTTCTCAGCTGTAGTTTCCTATATATGAGGGAAAAAAAACCCCAAAGCTATTGACAGGTACTGCATTTTCACCAATACTTGAAAGCCCACTGGAAGACTCAGAAAGAAGAATTTTTTAGAATTTATTTCCACCTCAAAGACCCTGAAGACATGATGATTGCTCTGTTTGAGAGATGCTCTAACAGTGCGTGTGGCTTCATATTTAGTTTGTTGTTAAAAAGGCAAAAAAACTTTAACCGTGGAAGCAAACTTGGGAATGTATCAGTCTGTAAGTTTTCACAGTGGACACAGCCTTCAAATCTGGCACATATATGTCCAAGGACTTAGAGGAAGGACAGATGCTGCTGATGTCAAAAATCTAATTTTTCAGCAGCTATAGTAGACATTATCTGACAGAGGACAGACAGCCCTGAAGTGTTGCATCAGTCTTCCTAGAGAAACAGTTATCTCCGTTAGACTCTGAATAAAATATAGAGAGATTTAAAAGCATAACGTTTAATACATGGAAAGTGCTGGACAAAACCAGTAACAATCTTTTTTCCAAGTCCCACTGATCGCAAACACAAGGTCAGAAAGTCTTTGAAGTACCTACCACTCTCAACATATAGCTGAGTTACCAGTGACAAAAGAAGAAACCCATCTTGAATTTTTTATCAAGGAATAGAACACAGGGAGAAACAAACAGTGAAAAATTAAGCAAGCTCTAAAAGTTCATATTGGAAGTCATTTACTTGTAACAGCTCATCTCTGCAGATTTGCTGATATGGAGACTATAGTAGCTCGCCAACAGAAATCAGAGTCATATTTAAGCAGTAAATACAAAAGCCTCAGGTTCTGGAAAAATTATTCCTAAATGGCAGAACGCAGATCAGCACCCATGGATTCTGCTTCCTGCTTGCCCGTTTAGATCCCGTTTTAGACAAACTATTACACTTCGTTGTGTTCTGACCAAGTTCACATGGAAAACGAAGATATTCATGCTGATGCGAAGTGGCAGCCTGACTGAAAGATGCTCACTAGACTGAGAGATGCTCTTGTCAAAATGTTCTTAGAAAAGTGTAACACACGTTCCCCCCACAGCACCCACTTAGAGAACCCACTGAAAAAAACCTGCCGTCAGGCTATTGCTCATGACATTTTGAATGCTCTGATTTAGTATTTCCAGTTCTAGTGCTATTTTAATCATTTCCTTCCAACATAGCCTATTAATTTATTCAATAAATTAATTCAAAAGCAGTAAGATTATATTTACATTACTTTTCTCCTCTTTTGCACAAGTTAACACCTTTTTAGTACCAAGGAAAAGCACAGGGAACGGAGACAATGTCTAGACAGAAACCTAGTGATGTTTCAGTGAGATTTCCCTCACTGAAAAGCAGAGTGGCTGAGCTTGTATGAGATGTTCTGGATTCTCTGATAGTACGAGCATAATATGGAGTACAAAAGGCTTGGAAATCTGAAATATCTACTTTAACTAATTTAAACTTTAAGTAACCAGTCATTTTCTACTGTTTTGTTTTGAAGAGCTGGCAAAGATAACCAGGTTTACCCGATGAAACTATAAGAATGATGGTATTTACAAACACACCAGAAAAAAAAAGTAGTCCAAAGCTCAAAGGCAGAAGATGCTACTGTTCGCTTGACTCATTGTCTTGAGTAAAAGAAATTGTCCATGTGACTCACCACTTCATCTTTGTCCTCAGGAATCAGCTGCGCAGAACTTCTCTCCTCCTCCTTCTTGACCGATCTCTCATATAAATCACTGACGATGAACGAGGGGTAGTATCTGTCCTTTAGAGTTTCGTAAACATCCGCCTGAATTCTGTAGAATACTTCAATGCCTTTATTTCCTACGAGACTTTGCTGTATTTCTTTATAAAGGGATTTTTCCACGGGTATTTCTCTGCTTTCCACAAAAAAATTCTGATAAATTTCACTCACCAGTTGAGGTATTTCAGCCTAGGAAGCAAGGAGGGAGAGGGAAGAGAGAAGAGAATAAGGAGAAAAGTGTTAAAAATACCAGGATGAGTCAGGATCCAGGTGCATAATTTGAAGGATGATCAAGCTAATTTCATGCCCAGATGTATGAGAACACATCTGTGAATCTCTTACTGAGATCAAGTACTCTGACTGCTTAGCATAGGCGTGCAGGCAATTTCACGAGATAAATATCAGTATTTGTTAAGTGAAGAAACAGCTGTGCTCTAAAAGTACCCACTGCTTTTAAAGGAATGCTCCAAAAGCTGGTATTAACAGGAAAAAAAACAAGTCCTAGAAAACATCATGTCACCATTTTAAGTTCAGATTATAGAGTTCAGCTGTATTGGCTCTCCTGTCTTCTGCTGGATAGGATCAACTCACTTTATCTGTGACTAAAATTAATTTTTGAGGAAAATAAAAGAAAGAAAAAAGGAAAAAGGAAAAAGCACACCTGAGAAGACGTTTACTAGCACATGATGCTGAGTATTTCCACTGAGCACACAACAGTGCACAGCACTGAACTTCGTAGTAACAAACAGTGAAGAGGGGAATTAATGCAGCACAGCTCATGATCGTCTCTCTAAATTACCATGTTTTTAAATTGACCTGAATTAAAAAGGTTTTATCCGCTCCCTTAGTAAGGCACAATGTGCTGGCTTGCCTCGTGTGACAATATCACAGCCACATGGCTGCATGACACTACTTTTTGGCAATTAAGGCAGCCCCTGTAATGGCAGATGATCTTTACATTCCATGGAGCAATGGAAGCACAGTATGTTAACATCTCTTTTTTAAAATGGGAAGTCTTGAATTAAGGCACTCTACATAGCTGTTTTGAAAGCAAGGAGAGAAATCCCAGCTGAAAGGTCATAAAATTAGATTAGATACTAGAAATAAATTCTTTTCTGCAAGGGTGGTGAGACCCTGGCTCACGTTGCCCAGAGAAGCTCCACCCCCTGCTCATAAACAGCAAATTTGTCCTCTACGTTCTTGCTCTGCCCCATTGCTCCAGGAAACTTCTTGCAACTTTAAGTGATATTTTCCATTCCTGTTTCAGGGTTCCCATTCCTACTTTATTTTAGCACAAATTACAGAATAGCATTGTTTCCTCCCTCTAGCAGTGGTGCGGCGTTCCTGGAGAAACTTAGCTGCTGGTACAGTAACAGACCAGGGAGAAGAAGGGGTCTTTTAAAGCAAAATCTCTCTTTCGAAAGGATTTTGAAAACATATATACACCAATTTTCATGGTTTTGGATTGAATGAACTGCCTGTAATTGGCAACATGAGAAGTTTAGGTACAGACTATCAAACAGTAAGGTACTTTTAAGTTTCACATGAGCTGATACAACTAAAGGCAATATATTACTGCAAGTTTCTTCTCTGGTGGAGAGGGAAATAATTCTACAACTTTTGTAGATCAAGTAGCCTTTTTTACAGGTCATGTTACTATATAAAACAGCAGCAAACCACCTGCACAACAGCAACAACTTAATCGCTGTATTATCCTCAAACATTGAGATGAGGGAGTTAAAAAACCTAAACTGCTTAGCATCTACCCTAGTTATTGCTACTTTAAAATCATAAATACAAAGACATTTCCTAACATCAAGACCAAAACAAGCAAAGATTCTCATTAATGTACAAGCCGCATGGACTTGCAATTTCTTCCACCTTGTTAGCGCTCTTCAGATACTCCACAGACTCCCAAAGACCAATCAAAGCCATCTTGTCCATCCTTTCCATGTAGATTCGGAAGTGCTCTCGGTAGGAAGGGTTGGCCAAAATTTCTTCAAACTGAAGAATCTGAAGAAAGGAAAACTAAGAGTTAAAACCTGGGAAAATACCGAACTCTAGCTTCTATTCATCCTTTATGGGGAAAATCAGAGGCCCACGCATCCCACAAGTTGGGTGTGCTACATTCAACTACACAGAACTAGAGTAAGAGTTTTGCTTCATTAAAAAAAAAAATCTAATTATGAGTTGTGAGTATTTAGAAGATAAATGCATCTATGATCCTACTAGATAGAAAAATGTTTCCACTTGTTTTCTGTCCTGGAGGGAAGGACATTTCAAAGGAGCAGGATGGCATTTCAAGTCATTCATGAAATGCTAGTGCCAAAAATTTAACTTCCAACGTTCCTGCAAGGCAGAGGAGCCAAGCTGAAAGCCAAATGATCTATTCTTTACTCGATTCAAACACAGAGTAACACCAGCAGTTTCCATGCCACAGGCCACAGAGCTTTGAGATGTAGCTCAATTATTCCCGGGGACACGGAGAAAGATGGAGTGTAGTTCTTTACCCTGGCAGCTGGGGCATTTGGTGGCCAGTTCCCATGAACTGAGTGTTATTGAAAAGCATCTATCAGCAATGCAGCCAGGAAAGAGCACGGGCTGTGATATAATGCTCAGGACCCTTCCTGAGATGAGAGAGGAGGGTGTACGTCAAGCAGGAAAGGAAATGAAACACAGATTTCTCACACTCAAGCAGATGCTGCTGCCATTAAGCTGTTGGATTAAAAAGCCATTATCGCTTCCTCCTCCTCTATTTTTGTGAGCCCAGACCTTTGAGACAAACACCTGAAAACAAAACACCTGCTTGCCAGAACAGATCTTCCAATGTTGAACGAACTGAAGAACCTTGGCTTTCTTTGAAAAACAGGATCAGTTTTACAAAACCCTATCAAAACCAACCCCCTTCCTCTCCCACTTTTCAGTCCGGAGCCAAACCAGTTTTCATGTAGCTCATTTAGTGCCATTACTCCTATCACCAGGAATCCAAATCCAGACACCAAACAACCCACAGCCTTTTATTTGACAGGAAAAGCAGATCCTTAAGCGCTGGGGCTAATGAATCTCAGCTTCTTGTAACTTTGCATTTTATAGCAAAGATAATTTGGTACAGAGCAAGACATAAATTCCAACTGAGATTGAGACGTTAGTAGTTCTCTAATACGGCTTTTCCAATACCTAATAATAATTCAGTTCAGGTCATGTGTCAGCATCGCTCTCCCTTTGGGAAGGCCACTTATTTTCCTAAACTTAGTACCTGTGAGACTCTACAGCCAAGCTACATTTAGGAGAAACGGTTCACTGGACTCAAGCTGTATGGGAGGAAACCACACTCACGTGCATGTACACCATTACTGGCACAAGTCCCTTAACGAACCAAGATAAAGAGAATTATTTAAAACCTGTACCCACACACCTATGTTTTGTCTGAAACAGGTCTCCCCGACTTTGGGGAGTGTTTAAGTAAATTGTGTTTGTCTCAGATGGAATACTAATTTTCATTTTCAAAGTTCCTCAGTGACAGTCATGTACCACTGCTCTCTTCACCCTTTGCCATACCAGTATCCTCCGGACACGCTTGCTCTTAGCTTCAGAGCGACTCAGGAATACGAACATAATATTCTGCCTTTCAGAGCTCACTCTCTAATGCCCACTGAAGAGCACCAAGAGTCTTGCTGAAGCTAGGCCTGCAACAGAAATGGTATCAGACTGTTGTCAAAGAGCACAACACAGAGATGACAACTGAAAGGCCAGCCAGCGGTGTAGCCTCATTGCTGCACATCATCCTACTTTCTATTCAATCACTTTATCAACGACAACGATTTAAAATACAAGCGGAAGAGGATCTTCCGGCCCCGTGAACAGAGATCTTCACCGTCTCTGGGACTGTCAGCTCTGTAAATGATTCCAGAGATAATAAATCACTCACAATGTGGAGCACGTGCTGTCAGTTCTTGAGCAAGAGGTCACCTTGGTCTTTATGCCTCTGTTTTCCAAGGTACCCCCACCCAGGTTCCCAGCAAGGAGGGTAATTAGCAAACATCCCCTCTCAAAAGTAATTGTGGGTAAGTGCTGCTGCAGGGAGCAAGGCAAATGCCATCATCCCCCCCGCCTAGAGAAGGGCCCCTTGCACAGGTGCCCCATAGTAATTAAGGTGGTGGTGCCTAATAATGCTGTTACACAAACCTCCTAATAGTTACCTTGCAAACTGAAATACTTTAACAAAATAAATTAACAGACAGAAAAGCTTATTTAAACTTCTCTTGCAGAAATGAGCCCTCACAAACTTTTTTTTTAGACTTTTGTTTGTTTAAGGCTAGACTATCTTGGAATTATTAAGTATGTTACAAACACATTACAATAAACATTATTAAGACTTCAATGACAACAAAAGAAGTTTTTAGGTTTGAGGAGGTAAATTATCCTAAAATGCACCCAATCCAGGAAGCATTTCTGTGGAGAACCCTTCCTTCTCCAATTTAAAGAATGAGATTTTGCAGTAATTTGTAATCCTCAGCAACAGATCATTTTATGACTCAGCATCACCAGGGATTAGAGTACAAAGCTCTAAGCCACGTTGGCACACACGCACGCATTAGGGCATGTGTACACCCTCAAATCTAATATCCAGTTAGCAGACATAATCTTAAAATTAGCAGCCTGAACAGCAACCCTTTTAACTTGAGAGCAGCTTCCAGGTTCGGAAAAACCACCAGCTTTACTGCTGCTACATCAATTCCCTACTCCCAACAGGACAGTAACTAACCCACCGCAGCTGGACACAGGCTCCGCCAAAACTAGGAAGGAGTTAGATTTTTAACTTTTTTTTCCAAGCAGGGTGCTTTAACCAGCATCCCCAGCACATGCACACAGAACAGCCTTATTTCTGCCCTACAAAGCAGAGACCAGCTCTTGGGCAAGTCCCTAAAGTCAGTCACAGCCTCTCTCTGCAGCAGAAGGTAAAATATCTATTTAATTTGGCAGGGCCTGTTTAGGCACCAGACGTGGCACAAATGCACCGTATTATATTTCTTTGCAACACACCAGGTTCCCGTTTGCTACACCCACACTGGCCTCTAATGAATAACCACAATACAGCTGGTAACAGCGTTGCAGATCACCCATGGGTGATTTGGGGGAGTAGCAGAGATTTTCTGCTGGGATGATGGCACACAGACTGCAGGACTTCTGTTTTCACTTGTGGGTATTTTTTTTCTTTTTTGTAGAAGACAGGAGCAAGAGGAATGTAAAAAATAACACTGGAAAAATGTGTCTCTTTCCAAGCTGCATTTTTAAAAACATTAACTAATGCTTTGGTTGTACAATGACTAAAATTAAACTATATATTCTTCTTATTTTTTTTAAAAGGCAAGTCCTCAGAAGGCTATCTTTACAGCAGTAGCTGAACCAAATGCAATGATTAGGTAGCCATCAGGAAGTATATACTACATAAGATACCTGGTTATTTTACTGCACCTAGACTGATGGAAAAATCCCTGCCTTGAGACTCACAGTTTCATCAACATACGTCTATCATAAGACACCCCATCTTCAGGCAATAGGGGAGAACAACTGAAGCTCGTTCTCTTTATATCCCCAAATTCTGTACCATGAGGTGTCCTGACGTAACGTCATCTCACAACCTGAAGCTCAGAAATCACGGTGGAAATCTGTCATCCAGTTAAATCAGCATCTCTCCATGGATGTGGTGGAAGCAAGGTCTTCTGCAGGAGTTTCAACTTAGCCCTCATCAGTAGGGTTACGAACACGGACTGCCTGTGCCTCAAAACACACTGGGGTGATATCCTCGCTATCTCACAGCTACACAAGGATCAGAGCTCCTCCCTCCACCTGTGGTTCACAAAACAGCTCAACTACGCAGATGCTGTGACTCCACCTCTCAAATCTCACAGATGTGGTGATGTGGCTGCTGTGCTGAACACAACAGATCAAACAAACGGTTTGCTGAATAAACACAGGCAACAAGAACTCAATTAATTACTGCAGTACCGGGCAGGTACAGTTTTGAAGAAAAAGGACTAAAACTGCACTGACCATAAGTAGATGAGAAGAGATGCTTTATATATTACTCTAATTCAAACTGCATTTTCTCTGAAAACAAATCTAACCCCCAGGGCAGAGTATAAATCAATATCACAGCTAATGACAGAATTCAGATTCAGAGAGTAGCTGGGGTTTGTTTGTTTGTGTATAAACATTTGATTATAATTCACACATTCAGGATTTCCCCAGAGAATCCAGTTTCAGGATAATGAGGTGAGCGAAACATGTGCAGAGTCTATACAGTCCCTTGACTTTTACGTATTTATCGAACAAAAAACTGACACTGTTTTATAATTAGCTTCTGCTGTGAAAGCAAAAAAAAGTATTTCAAAGCACATGATTTTTGTTTCCTAACTCTGTAAGGGGAGAACATTGACAGCTCCAAATAATCCATCTCCACATTTAAGCCCATAATCAGAATATGCATTAAAGACTTTCACCAGCAATGCTATTACTCCCTTATTACGACAGAAAAGAGAAAGCTTCCTGTAGGATGCAGAAGTGAAACCAAAATACACATTTAGGTCACTAGCCACTTTGTTCTATGTTCAACTAGTACCAAAAATTCCCCAAAGTCAGTAGTGTATCCAAGCTTCTGCACTGCATTTACCTAAAATAATAATTCAAAACACCACGAGTAAACGCCCGTTTCTGACTTATTTCATGCAAGTTGAAGAAAGGAAGGCAAACTTCCAGTTTCTTCCCCACAAGCTGATTATTCTGCAGGTTAAGTGCTAGCTTAACAGAAGAGCTGGCGCAGCCAGACTCTAAAGAGAAATTACAGGCCACCAGCAGTGACATACCAACATCATCTTATCAACTAAATCCCAAACAACGCCCTTCCCTCTGCCTAGAAGCAGAGCAGCCCCCGACCCCATCGTTTACGCCATCGCTACAACAAGCCTGTGCAAGGAGTCTTTATTCCTTTTAATGGTACCATTAACTCCCCTGGAGCTGCTCATGGGGATATTCGCAAGATATAAACTTGATTCAGCAGCTCCCACCAAAAATCTATCAGGTCATAAAACATGCAACATTAATAACAGGAATTCCTTTGAGTTTAATTAACATAATATTCTATTTTATTATATTTCTGATAAATCCCTGCCCCTGTCTGGTGCAGCTTCACTACTTGACCCCGCTGCTAAACACTCTTATGTCACCATGTTATCTACCTTGCAAAGTCCATAGCATCTCAGCAGGCACCAAAAGTGTCATCAGTGGCTCACGCGGTGCTGCCACATGCTTCACTCTCTCCTTTTCTCCCTGGCATCTCTCTCTACGCCCAACCTCAGGAAACAAATTATGACTGCCTTGGCACAACCTAGGACAAACCATCTGAAATCATGGACACAGGACAAGAGGGAAATGCTCTCTTTCAGCCCTTACTCAAGAAAGACAAAACACAAATAGTAAGAACTATTTCTCTGTCATGCAACTTTTTTACTTATGTGCCACTAAATTACAATTATTGTAAGGACATAATGAAAATTAAAGATCCCTGCATGAAGCGATAATTTCTCTTCTACCTACATGAGAAAGATAGATATCTTCTTTCTAATCTGAATACATCCATTACTGCATTTTGCCCAAAGGGGACAGAGTAGAAGGGTCAAGGAAGTCACTAAACTTCTGAAAGTTTAGCAAGGATAAGCAGCCATGATTTTATTTTTGTAGATGCTGGCTAATACAATGGTAGTTTTTTCAATTCCAGACTACAATGCTGAAAACCAGCATTCAATCAACAACGTTACCAGTTTTTCTGCAATGACTGCCCTTAATTTCATCAATTGCCTTCCACAAGTGTTTGCTTTTGAATTCCTCAATATTTGCAAAACCCACAGGTATTTCCTACAGTAAATATAACAAGGGCCAAGGAAACACTGCACATATGTTGGCAATCTTTTATTTGAAAGCAAGTTGCTACCTTCAGAAAGGCTGCTACCAGGTTATTAAATCCCTAGATGCAGTATGTCTGAAAAAATCACACATGCTTATGAGCCACTTGATTCTTTATCAAGTTTCAAATTTAGCAATATTCCAAGCTGAGTGATCACTATGTCTTTTCAGGTGCCTGTATGGTCTTTCCCCAAGATAAATAAAATAAGCAGCAATTAATTTACACTTGACCCCTGGGGGAAGGGAGGGATTAATGACCATGAGGCTAATGCGACCCAGTGCTAACACATTTAGAATGACCTTCAGACAATGTATGGAACTATTCAATGTATACCTTCTGACTCTGAGGGCCATCGCCTTCGTCAGAAACGCCATCTTCCTGCTGATCATAAGCAGGCCCTCCCAGGAGCCTTATTCTTTTCTCGCACTGCTTCTTTGCCACCGTCAGCTGATTAATATATCTCTTCACGTTGCGAGCCCTCAGTAGGTCAGCTTTCATTGCTGCAGTTTCTTTTCCTTTTGAATCTAAGAATAAAGCAAAGCAGAGACAGTCTTTTACAACCTGAAAGCATCATCGCACCATTGCCTCTGTGACCTGCCCCATCAAAGCACTTGTCAATCAGGAGTCAACTACACACGTGAGCACAGACACCGAGAAGTTTGGTTTGGAAACAGAACGATGACTTTGAAACATTCTCCAACAATTCCTCAAGGGTTTATATAAAACAGTTCAGAAAAAATCCTTATGTCCAGTGAAATCAGATCCCTCCAGCCCTCTTCCCGTAGCTTATTGCAAGACAGGCCCAAGGCTGGTACTACAGTGTGTACGTTTATCAGACAGCGTTAGGAAGTTACCTACAGCCACGGTGTACGATCACACCTAGAGCTAACGGCTTATGTTCCTTACTGAACATAACATTGACTGCCTAGAGTCAGGAGGGACTGGACTCGGTCACCTCCAGCCCAGTATGACACCTTCTCGTGCATCTCATTTGCAAATTCAAATTTCTCGAGACTGATGTGAACAGCACATCATACATTATCTCCTCCAGACAACAACAGCGACCAAAGCTCACTCAAAATGGTCAGATGATTAGGAAGAACATCTTACAATGCCATGCCAGATCACTGTTAAATAGTGAAGTAACACGAAGGGGACATTTAGTTGAATAAGACTCGGTAATAAAAGGTGTAATGTTTGCATATTCTACATTCCAGCCTTTTCAGCTAATTACCAGGGCCTAAAAAAAGGAACACTAGATAAAACAGATTAATGCATTGAAATCATTCCTGTTTTATATCTGCAGGATGCAACTGATTCACACAGTCTATTTTCCTGTTGTTCAGTGATAATAATCCCACTTTTGCAGGCTGCAACTAAAGCAGTATCTGGCTTGTACTTAGCTCTGAATTAATTGATCGTTCATGGATAAATAAGACGGATCTATTCTACTATGTTTTCGAAATATCAAATGCTAGTAAAATGATGTAGATGTAAACAGCATTCCACTTTCAAAACAGTTACTGTAACGGAACAGCCAGACAGCAGGTTTGTGAATGCATACACAGGAGGAGGAAATCTCTTAGGAATGATTTAAAATAGGTATTTTAAACACATTTCTAATACATTAAGGTACCTTCTCCTTTTTTGGACTGTTTTCATCTTTTTATTTCCCCCTTATACTGCACGTGTCCATAAGTTTTGTCACTTGTATACTGAAGGTCAACTCAAGGTACATGGAGCTCCCTGAATTCCTACACATAACGCGAGTACAGATACTCTCCCAATATCTTTACCCACATTTTTAGTCTCCTTTATTTGCTGCATGTTTTATGTACATTGGTAGGGAACCTCCCTAATTCAAAGACACTTAGTGTTTTAACGGACAAGTATCATTTGCATCTGAGCTGCCACATAAATAGTGAACTACAGAGATGATACTGGCTGAAGCAAAAGATAAAATGAGTTTACCATGAAAAAAAAAAAAAGCCATCTGTTTTCCTGGCATGTTATCTCCACGGGGAAGTCAACAGAGCATTTAATTTAGTGTTTCAGCTCCCTGACCAGAGGTACCGGTATTGAGAGAAAAAGAAAGGAGAACAACAAAAGCCAGGAAAAGACCTTAGGGACAAAATAACTCTCCCCCTCAATTCAAACCATTTACAGATAATACAAATACATGGACAGCAGTTTAAAGTGAAGATTAAACCCCACATTTCCCCTTCTCAACTAAGATGATTTCTAAAAGTTCTCAATTCTCTCAATAGTTTAAATACTTTGGGCTCAAAATGCATGCTTGAAACCCTACAGATAGTGCTACATAATAATCATTCAGCCTTCCTAAAACAAAAGCATGCTTCTTAGTGGAAACAAGGCATTCCTGGAGGGTTTTCAAAGTAAGCATGTCTACTTCACCTGAAATCTTATCATCCAGTGATTGCAGCAGGCCTCCAGGAGAGACTAATGAGCCCTACATCCCACCTGCTTCTGGTGATTAATCACTTTATTAGCAAAGTTCCTTCAAAAATCATTTGCCTCACTTGGCTCTTCATATCTATAAGGAGCCACTTCGTGTAAGAAACCGTTGGGGCAGAATGATGAAGATCACACTGCCAGCCTGTTCCTGCTCCGTGGATAAAGAGGACTACTCACCACGGAAGCCTGGCAGCGACGTCCCTTCACAAATAAACAAGAGGCTGATGAAAAGGAGCCCTACACAGAGCATGCCCAACACGTTGCAGCGCAAGAGACAGCGTGGAAGCATGGACATACGCTGAACATGACTTCCCTCTTCCAAAAAATTAAAGATAAGCTAGCAGAGGTCAGGAGGAGCATTTTCACATGAGCAGGGAAAGGTCAGGAGTTTGGTCTTCTCTTAACTTTAACTTTCTTTTGAGATTTTTGAGAATTCTCAGATTTTTCAGATTTAAAATACTCTGGCTTTGTGGTTGTTTCTTTTTCCTTTGGATATTTTTTTTGTTTGTTTGGGTTTTTTGGTTTTGTGCTTGCTTTTTTTGTTTGGTTGGGTTTTTTTATTAAGCCCTATCAAAAACGTATTTAAGCTATAAAGAGAACTTCTTTCTTTAATCTATTCTTGCTTCATCCAACCACCACTGATGTACTAAGAGCCTTTTTTTGCATTTCTGAGTATCATAGAATGGTTAGAGTTGGAAGGGACCTTAAAGATTATCTATTTCCAACCCCCCTGCCACGGGCAGCAGCAAAGATGATGTTCAGTGCCTTCAGGTATGACTGCATGAACTGCCCCCTCCCAAGGGCATTCAAATGCAATCACTTCCAAAAGCAGAATTTCAAACTCTGCTTATCAATCCACAGCTGTGGATAATTCAACTTGCACTGGACAATATTAAAATACAAATGGTCCAAAAGAGCTCAAATTTATCAAACAATAAAAGCTAAGATATCTGGGCAAATCCAGATACTCCATCCACTTCTGTACACCTAGAGTGATTTCTGACAAAGCTTCCACGCTTTCCTCTGCACCACTCATAACCACCTTGATCTGAACTAGGCCAGGAACAGATCCTAGAACCCACCAAAACCACTTCTGAGAATGGATTCCTCAGACCTAATTTACTGCAGTACACATTCACACCATTCCTTTTTCACGCAGAATGCTGGGCCTTGCAAAAGGCAGTGATGCCAACAAAAACCACACAAACTTTATTATCACATACCACAGTAAATGATACAACATAATACCAATATAAATGAAGATAGCTACAATATAGAAAAGATCGCTTAAAGCACGAAGTACATTGTATTGTACTACTTCATAAACTGTCCCTTCTCTTGATAGAAGCAGCATAAAACAAAGACTTCTCAACTGCAAAGTTATATTGCAAAAATATGATTGAAACTGGAAGTACAAGCTCTTGTTCCTTTACAGCTTCAAGAACTACAGGTACCTGTCACCTGGCAGCACGTACAACAGCACTGATCCACCTGACTGGTCTCTGAAAGAGCTACACACCTGCACAACATCACATGTGCTTCTGTGAGACTTTTTGTGAGAGCCGAGTTAAGCACATGCCGCGCTGAAGCACTTAGGTAGCAAACACCGATTTAACATTTTCATATAAACAGTAACTGTAATCTTCTATATATAATTTACCCATCATTACAGACCTCTTTGAACTCTCAGAAACTTTAAATTACATGTTTCCAAAGCCTACATAGGCCTGGAAAAGTTTTTATTCAGTTCTGCAAGAGCAGGCTAAACTTTAAGAACAGTACACATGGTTCTTTCACTGCCCATGGTACAAACAAAGGGAAAATCCACCCTGTGGTCAGACAAGAGAATGAGTAAAAAAAAAAAGTGCTAAATCCCAAACACTTCGGGCAACAGATTTGGGGAAGGGACTTAAAAGGAGATCATGGAGAATTTAGGCACCGATCATCAGCAATACCTTGTGCAATGCAGCCTCCCATGTCACTACCACAGTTAAGCAAAACAAAAGCCAAGTGGCAGTAAGGTAATTTTGAGCACATACTATACAATAAAGTAACGTCCACCACATACATCCTCTGTCCGTAGGTCCCTGCATTCCCCTTGGTCACTTCTGCGTGACCAGTCAGCCTCTTCTCTTCCTCTCTCACTGATGGGCATCTCACCAAACAAACCGTGGACAAGATGCATTACCATCGCTCGCACACAAAGGATCACAGGAGGAGAAAGGCAACCCTCCTCCTAAGGAGCTGATTTGAAAAGATCACAAATCAAAACAAAAGAGCCCACCACGATCAGAGTCACAGTAACCTTCACCTCCATCCACAAGGATTCCCTCCACACGTACTGCTTGAGCACAGCTTGCAAGCACAGCAGCAGCTCTTTAAGTCCTGCCAAAAAAGCTATGCAAAAATAATTGTGTCTGCGTGTTTATCCCTCTGTGGAGGATGGAGAGGGAGGAATCATAATATAGTTTTGTCATAATTAAGTTAGATGGCATCTGTAATGCGCTGGAATGCAGAAGTATCCATTTTACTTCACTCTAAATTATCATCTTGACAAAACCCACACATCGCAACCCACGCACCCAAGTTAGCTCAGAGCCCCCGTTTCCAAAAGAAAAGTCCCTTTTTAGAGACAAACATTCAAGCCTCTTTCAGAACCAGAGCACCTAAAAAGCCTGCCCACAGACAGTTCTGCTTCTCTACCAGTCGTCAGCTCCACTTAGAAAAGCAAATATCTAGATGCACAGTGGGAACTACTCAGCAGGAGAATCCTTCTACCGCAACACAGCAGATCTCTGCGTCTAGAAATGGCTGCTCACTCGACCCGTCTCACAACCCCTGCTCGGAAAGGAGCAGTTTTCTCAACAGGGATGCCCTGGGGTTGATTACAACGTACTGTCTAAAAAATGGTCCCATCCCATCATTTGAAGGTGGTTTATGGTCATGCTGTGAACTCATGTGTCAGGTAGAAGGCACAGGAAAATCAAACAAATCCCCTTTAGAGTGTTGGGAGCGGGGAGAATCTGTTGAGAGTGTCTCTCTGTTTTAGCCTAAGACAAGGTTCACGGGTTTTCGTTTTGAACAGCAGCTTGTAAAAAGGGTTCCTTGCTAAAATTCTTGTAGGATCCTATAAAATAATATCAGTAAGAGAAGAAACAAAAATGTGTCTTTCAGAATTAGAACCAGTGTATTTAAACAGTTTATTATTCACATTACAGCAAATACCAAATTATTACAGCAACTTACTTTCGTTGCTGTATCATTTAAAAGGCTTTTTTGAAGCCTTTCCTTTAGAAAATTAGAACTACCCTCACTTCTAGAAACTCAGGTCTTCTCTCACTCATGCTACCATGCCTGATCTGCATGTTTGTCCACTTACAAACTGCTCTACTAGATCAAAATGCGGTAAACATTCTCAGATAAGCATGTCTAGTCCTTCAAAATCTATGACACCTAGACTTTGTAAAAAAAAAAATATATATATTAAAAAAAAGTTCTAAAATTTAGCTCAAATTTGGTTCAGTACTTTCAAGGCAGGATGAGGAGAGAGGTGAAGATTTAGGAATACATGATTCTTCCAACCAGAGTACATGTGACTGTAAAGAAGAGCACAGTCCAAAAATATCAATAGGAAGAAACATCAAACATGAGTTAAAAAAAGTAAACCCAAACCCAAGCCGCCGCCTCCAGTCACTGCTGGAGTGACCCTGACTATTTTGAAGAGAATACATAGAAGGACACAGTTTGGAGAAGTAATGCAGATACACGTACACATCAGATTCAGCAGTTTTGTGCAAGTGTAAATGAGGGAAGCAGCACGGTGTCAGCGTCAAAGATAACAGTTTCCATCTACAAGTGGCCTGCACCACTCCAAAAATAAACCATCAACACCTCCGGAAGCACTAATGCTGCATTAGGTTTCTTACTCAGCTTCAGCAACGGCCAAAAGCAATTCTCCTGGTCACACAAGTTCTATCATCCACCCACAACAGGCATCCTACAATGAACCTCTCAAAATTATTTGGTGTCTCAATCTTTTAAGACATTTGACTCTCTCAGGAAGTCAAATGCAAAACTTACTGCTTAACATGAATCAGATGCTTTTGCACGTTTCCCTTTGCTCACAAGCCAGAAGACTCAAGTGATAGAAATCTGAAAAGGAAAAAGACCCTATAACACGCCATTTTTACTACAGAGGTTTTAATACAACGATGTGTAGAAGTACTTTAAAGTACTTTCTGCTTTTATTAGAGGGCGCTGACAGCCAAGTATTTTGCCAATAGGTGGCACCAACAGTAGTTAAATTAAGCATAAGGAATCCTGTCCTTGCTGAGGGACAAGCCTTCCTCTCCAACCACCCAGGGCACCAACATTAAATGTTTACTTTAAATGTTTATCACCAGATTAAAAAAAAAGTAAAAGTCAGGCTTCTTGCATGAGAAGCCATCACTCTGAAACCCGGTCCTCAGGCTACTCATCCTTTCACAACAGACACCTAATCCTTTTATAAACTAAATCTTTTCGGCCAGTTTTAGAGACTTAATTATGTCTCCCCAACCAAGAGGGAAGGTACACAATCCTGCTCAAGCATCCTTATGCCTAGTCACGTACTTGCACAACACATGCTTTGCTTAGACAGTAGCTGAGCACTCACTGCTGCAGGGAATTGGCCACTCCTGCTGCATTAAGTGCTCCTCACATTTGTTGCTGTACCTTTTTCTGTTGTAAGTGCTGCCTTGGGAAGCTCCCACACCTCAAACTGATGGAGCCTGAGACTATATCCATGTACATGTTATTCTACGCTTGCTCTACTCTACAGTCTGAGCGTGGCTATCAGGCTCGGCAGATCACTAGCCAGCCAACGTTGAGCTGGCTCCAGCTGAACACCCAAAAACTAAAGAAGCAGTTGTATTTTCAGGACTCAACTTTGCCATAAGAAAAAAAAAAAAAAAATAGCTGCCAGTAAGACTAGCTCTCACCAGGGTGGAATCAAAGCCAAGAGATGCCCCGACAAGAGGCAAAAGCTCATTTACTACCAGGAAAGTGGAGACTTTCATACACATCGAACACCCGTGCTCACACACGTTGTGACAGGTATGCAGCAGGGATCAGGGGAACAGATGAGAAATAGAGTCTCATAGAATGAGACTGCGCAAACACACTTCCATTTTGCGTAAATCTTACATTCAGTTATTCCCCATGAATTCCAGCTGATGCAGGGGTAGCAGTATGCTGTGGCATCCAGAAAGGGAAACGTAAGTGATGTGGTGATCTGTTCTACAAAAGTTCAACAATTTTTGTATCAGCAGTGAACTGTGATGGGCTTTTCATGGGCTTTATTTTGTTTCAAGGATGGTAGCACAGCTTTTTTTCCTTAAACTTTTCTTCCTAAAATTCAGGAACAAGTTAAATTAATTACTATATTAGGAAAAATGTTTCATCATAGAATGGTTCGGGTTGGAAGGGACCTTAAGATCAAGTTCCAACCCCCCTGCCCTGGGCAGGGACACCTCTCACTAGACCACCTATTTCTGGACAAACAAGACAGAAAAAAGCCTTCAGAACTAGATTTTAACCTTCTGCAATTCTGACAGGCCTCTTCAAGTTTACCGTATATAGACTGAGCCTGAAAAATTTTGGTAGATGAAAAGCTTAGCAGGTTAACTCAGATAAGAAATCTGCCTTAAATTTGTGTGAACCCTAAAAATGGTATTGTACACTTCCATTGGATGTAGTGTTCTATGTGTGTCAAGCAAAAAATGTCACCTTTTTCTTCAGACATAACATGAATAACCATTGGTTGTTTCATAAATAAAAAGTTTAGCCACAGTAGCTCCACCAGCTAATACAGGCTGCAGCGGTAATCAACCCTTAAATGACACACAAGGTTGCTATAGGACTAAACTAATAATAGAAGTCAATACCTTAACACAAAAATTCAGTGCACCAGGTAGGGGAATTCCTAATTGAGTTGTTTGTTTTTTTTTTATTACAGGTAAAAGTGAAGAGCCCATAAAAATGCAGAACCAACTTCACCACAGAGTAAGTGGACTCAGACCTACTCTGGCAGAATAAATAGCAGTAATCTTTTTATATCTATTCTGCAGTACCAGGCACTTGTAGCTTCAGAAAAACATCTTCTGTTTTCAGGGTTTAGAACACTGGATAGCTAACTAGATAAACTCAAGTGAGACAGAGGAGAGCAAGACAGTAATTAATTGAAGGAACCTAAACTGTATAAAAACATTCCCCAAATCAATTCTTGTCACAACAAAGACCAATGGCAGCACAAATGGAAATAAAGGCTTAGCAAGATTGATTTTTCATCATGTACTCAGACTTAACTTCCCTGTCCTCATTTTATTACTTTACGAAACAGACTTTCCATTAAATTAACTTTCATCTGGGAAACATTAATATGTCTTTCTGTAATGTACACTTGAGCAAAAAATAGTGCCTACTTCTCCTTTTGCCTTCGATTGATACAAGCAATTTATCCTATAGGAACACACAGCTAGCTAGATCTAGCTCTACGTCAGGATGTAAACAAAAAGCGTATCAGTGTTGACAACCTTATACTTTCAGAAACATGAGCATGGACCCCAAACTCTTCAGACTGACCAAAGACATCCCCCCCTCCTTCCCTGGCATGTTTGTTTTCCATTCCTGCATTTTTCCTTATGCTTGAATCACTTTTAAAAGCTTTCCCTTTTGATACAAGGACTTAGAAAAGAATAATAATTTTTTTAACCCGACACATATTACCTGAGAACCTAAAAGCAAGATCTTTTAGCTTTGTTTGTTTACCAACAAATTAATTTATAGTGTCCACTGCTTTTTATTGTGCTTTGACACACCTTAAGTATATCCACCCAAGCAAAAATGTCGTCTGTAATTTTGCCATCAACATAACATCCTGAAGATATACCAGTTTTGGTACATTTTGAGAACAATAAAAAACAATACATATAATAAATGTAAGTGCAACTGTAAAATCCACGTGCGTTTTAAAAGGCAGACATTGCCAAAACATTGCAGCAGGATATAAGAGCACACTGTACTGCAACACAAAAACATAATACAGTGAAGAGTCAAAATAAAGTCTGACTGACAATTATGCTGCATCATTCCTTCTTCTGTGTTTTGAAAGCAGAACAGACTGAGACTTTGAAGAATGGATTGTATGAAAGATTCTCAGCATATGAATTTGTAATGCCAAAAATCCTCATTGCAGCAAGTTCTGAAAATAAATGCGTCATGGATATGACCTTTCTCATGATCCATCAGCTCAGATGAAGATGTGGTGGGGGAATAATCACACCATGGGAGTTTCTGGAAGAATCAGACAAATTGAACAGAACTGAAATACTAAAGGCATCACATTCCTAAAATCTGTCTAAAAATCCCACACACGCTGATTGCATATGTATGTCGGGAGTTCAAACAGCTTTTCAAAATGAAAACAACAGATGTGACTGAATAAAACGGAATCTTACCTTTCTGCCTCTTCACTTGGGGAATATTGCTGATTGTGGTTGCCTGAACTATTTCCACTACAATCTGATACCTAGTTTTAAAAACAGCAGGAGACAAGGGTGAAGAGGGAGGAGAGATGGAAAGAAAAAAACATGGTATTAATTTTTTACAATGTGTTCTTCATACAGCACACACTTAAGAATTAATAAAACCCAAAACACTTCCACCTCCTCCTCACCTGGAAACAGAACCATTTCTCAGTACAGCTGCAACCTAAGGACCAGTGTGCATTTGAGGCAGAATAGGAAAAGAAGTTGATTTTGGAATGGAAGTACAACATCCAACTAACAACACCACTGCCCCATTCTCTCAACTGCTGGTACTGCACAGCCAGTTAATCCTTAGGCAGCCAGTTAATAATATTCAGTGAACACAATATAAATTCACGCTCTTAACATTAAATCTCAGTTCTCTGCATGAAACTAGGATGGAAGTTCACTTCAAAAGCAAAGAGCTGTCTTTAAGGTTCTTCTGGCTAATGCACTCAATACATATATAGACCATATATAACTTATTACACTAAAATAAGTAAAACTCTGAAGTACTACAATCCGGGAGTAATTAAAACCTGTTTATCACCTAAAACTATGCTACCCATAATGGAAGACAGCAAATGCAGTTAGTAAACTGAATTGTAAGTAAAACCAATCTTCTAACTAACAGACAGTATGCACTCAGCAAAGAAAATGCCTGCCAGTTAAAGCTTTCATAAACATCAAAGTTCTGGTCATAACAAACCCTCAAATTCCTCTCAGTGCACTTACTTTGGCAGCTATTAATATTGGCAATAAAGCAAGTATTCTCATGAATTTAACTCATTCCTGTAGGAGTCCCCTAACCTCATCTATCAAGTTAACTCCTAGACAAAGGCTGAAGCCTCCTAGAAAGCTTGCTATTTCCCTGACTACTTATTTTCTGCTTGAGTCTATGATCCTTAAAATACATGTCCCTTCTTCCATGTATATTTCTTTCACCAACATTATTCAATCCCCCCCATTCCTCTTGCCTCCTATAACTCTTCTAGGATTTTGACTGTCTCTGTACATCACCACACCACAAAAACACCACCCTGGCTCCACTGCCAGACCACGACCCTCTCTCCCTGAAAGTCTGTTGCAAATATTCTACCTGCTACACATTCTGTGGTGCCGGTGAATAAACATCTGAAGAAGTTTTACATGTAATGCATTCATTTTATTTTCAAGAAGTGAACTGCACTTAAACTGGACCAATCATAGGCTCACATCCACATTACTTTAAACTTATCTCTTCCCGATTCTTTGTTATATTTATTCCTTTCTCTCATTTCTTAAGTAAAAGGCGACACAGAGGCAGCGATAATGGTCTTTCTTATGATGAATTGCATAGCGACCTTTTGCTGCCATACTAATAAATAACAGAATAAATATAATGCTGATCTTGAAAGCAGAATGAAGACTATCCATGAGTTTATTTCCTTATCACTACTTATTCTCAGCTATGTTTTTAACTCATCACGTCTTTTATCTCTATAGTCTTCTCCTGACAGGGCAAGTAAATTCGTTTCCCATCTGATGCGGAAGAATTAATCTTTTCTTCCCTATTTGTAGCAGACTTTCAATTTGTCCGGACTAACTTAAATCTGAGGGGAAATGAAGGTGAAATTTCACTGTGTAACTTTTTCTTCTTGAAAGAAACAGGGACAACACATTTTGTGGAGACTTGATAAAACAGGAATAAAACTCTGCCTCCCTTCATGACAAGCAGCAACGAATATAAACATTACAAAGAATGTCTTTGAAGGATGTTCATAGATAACCATACCGTGGTCCCTTCTCTGGAAGCTTTGTTGGTTTGGATTTTTCCCCCCCCAAACAAATTCACGTTTTCAGAAAGCAAAGGTATGAAAGGGGAAAAAATAGAGAGACAAAGTAGTTACTCAGAAATGAGCAAAGACTTTCTGAAAACAAACATCAGGTCCCCAAATATCCCTTATAAAAATAAAAGAGATGTTTCCAGTAAAACCAATAGAGAGAAGTTCTGCTAAGAGATAAAGTGACCAAGTGTTAAAGGTCCATATTAATGAACCATGAATTCCGAAGTACCTCCAGAATTAATGATAAGTAGTTCCTGCATCATTTAAATAAGTTCTAAAAATAAAATCCATAAAAGCAATGCAGAAAATCAATACAGTATTTTTTCTTAAGGTAACGCTTCTAAGCAAGGAGACAAAGAAGATTTAGAAAATCTAAGTACCACTCTTCCCTGATTTCCTGGCCAAGTTATCCCCCACAGGTTTCCCCTGATCCAGCTGGGGATTTTTCCCACTCTACCCCATAACAAATACCTGATTCTAATGACAAGAAAACCTAGGAAGACCCTATTAATGAAATCAGTCTGGAAGGACTCTCTCCTATAAGGTCATGTGCATACGGCAAGGAGTCAAGAGTCTGAGGAAATCTTCATCAGTGCTTCATGGCCTCTTTCACTGAGCAAGGTATTTTATGTTTATTTTAGTAAATAGACAGTCATTAATCTGCAAAGATAAAGCATGGCGGGGGCGTTTTAAAAAAAAAATAAAAATAAATAGTTTCCCAGCAACTGTAGTGCCTTGGGATGAATTTCCCTCAAAGCTAAGCCTACACAGAAAATTGTTACTACTTATATCTGTTCTTTGCCATGATGTTACGTGGCAACACTAGGAGTAATAGGAGTGGGCTTACAGTTCATGAACGCCATGCACTGACTTAAAACAGGCACCGAAAAATGATTTCCAAATAAAACCAAGAAAATGAATTTCTGATAAACAGAGTATTATTACCCAGAATAGCATCTAACTGTTTAAGTGCAATGTGCCGAGTAACTTATTTTTTGTCAAAGAGAAAGTATTCTCCCCACTCCCGTCACTCCAACAGACGCTAACCTTGTTTCTCACCGATAAATGCACAACAGCTTCTTTCTCTTCCAATTCCTTCTTTAGAGGATTTTCCTATGGTTCACTGTTGTGAATTACAGCCTGAATTACCATTTAGTTTATCTAAAATAAGACCATTTTTTTTTCCCCATCCATATAAGAACCGCTGTTTGGTTTTCTTGACATAAATCTGTAAACTTTCACTGGTAAATCATGAAAGCTTTGCAAGATATACTACACTGCTTTGAGATGACTACAGGTTGGCCCATCTCTCTCCAGGTGCTCCCACAGTACTGGAGAACAAACAGAACAGGAATCCCTATTCCCACTGCGAACGCTCTTTAAGCACCTTCCCAGAAACTGGCTCTATGCAAAGAGAGGAAGGAATGGCCTTGCCTCCAAAATCAAATACTATTTCTCTTCAAAAAGAACATACATTTCTCAGACATTTTCTATCCAAATACTGATCAGCTCAGATGGATCAACATTTTGTAGGGTGTGGAGGAACACATTTCAAGATGATGGTAGTAGGACTCGCCAGGCTAGAAAGGAAAAACCCAAGCACAGCCAAAACCACATTATTTCATAAAGCAAATCTGCTATCTGGTATTAAAGAACACAATTTAAAGTGACCTATCAGCTAAAAGGAGAGCACATTGAGCACATTAATGTGCCTGAACAACAACAACAGAAGAGTTAGGTTTCTTTTGAAACAAGCAGATCCATTAGTATGATTATGCTAATAAATATGATGTCAATTAGGTTTTAGACAGAGTCTAATAGAGACTAATTTCTGCTCTCAGGAAAGGCACAGTGGCCCAGAGTAAAGAGCAAATTTTACAGCAGATGAACAATAAGTAGCCAAGCAACAAAATCATTTCACCATCACCTAAATGTATTTTCCTATCTCAGAAACGCAAGTGGTTTCAGAATCAAAGAAAAGAACGAGAGAAAATAAGATGTTATTTACTCAGCCCACAATAGCCCATCTCAGTAAACCACCACTTGGCCTGATCAAGCCAAGTCTAATAGGTGGTCTGGGTCACAGCAGATGACACAGAGTGTGCCAAATGGGATCCATGTGCTTGTATCTTTCAGATGTTGCCACAGCCATTTAGGCAGAGAGAAAGCTGACCTGCAGCAGCAATTGAAGGGAGTCAAGGAAGGGGAAAAAAATAGCAGCTCTGGTTGATGGTAACAGATTAGGACAAATGCTCTGGAAATGGCTTCAACAGTTCTCCGAAGCTTTGGTGTGCTCAACAAAACCAACTCAAGGACATCTAGGGAGATCCTACAACGGTTATCTCTCAGCTCCCTGCTTCCCAGTCTCTTGTTCCTCATCCTTTCACTTACACCAGAAATCAGAGGAGAAGCAGCTCAGCTATAAAGAGAAGGCAAACCTGAACATCTTGTACGCTGGCAAGCAGGCCTACGGTGCAAGCAGTATCTCACGTTATAATGAAAGATGGAAGGAAAAAGGTGAGATTTTGGGGGAAGGGGGAATTAGTGTGAAAGTGAACAGGTGCTATTTGCATTAGAAAACAGGAATGTTAAACAAACTCATGATATTTAGGAGCTCAGTGGGTTTTTGGTTTTGTTTTTTTTTCCTTTAAGGAATTCTTCCTAGTTCATTAGTATGTTTAAGAAGGATGTAATTGGGAAATACCTCCCTGCAACAGTCCAGGACAATCTCTGATCCAGTGGTAAAACGTGCTGGAACTCAAACCCCTCTTTCCCTCTCACAGAATGACAGAAGCTGCTCCGAATGCCCCATGTCCGTAGGGTTACTGCAATTCACAGTCACCAGACCACCATGGCCAGCCATACTTCATAAAGATAATGAGGGTATAAACACACGCTAGTGGAAATTCAACATATTATTTCATCTAATTCCATACAGGCAAGCTGTAAAGAAGGGTCTGGTTTGGCTTTCAACAGTACAGTCATCTCCAGTATATTACTAAGTGGAATTTTTTAACATTTTCTGCTACTGAACTAAAAAGCTGACTATATTAGAGTTTTAATGAATGTTGTGGCTTATCATCCTTACTGTCTCCGCGTCACCAAAAGAAAAAGAAATCTAAAAATGAATTTATAAAGAAGGAAAAAAAAAAAATAAATCACAATTCATTCAAGTCTCAGTAACAGGCTGGCAAGAGCAGCATGTTTAGTTTTGAATGAGCTACAGTGAAACATTAAATACCTCAGTTGTTTCAGGAACTCAACATCGGAGCTGCTGTTAATGAGCTTGATGAACTCCTCATAAGAAGGAGCATATGTGTAGTCTTTCTTCTGATGCTCATTCATCTGTTCTCTGTACTCCAGCTGGCTGAGCAGCATTCGGTTAATATAATCCGGATCACTCAGCAGTTCCACCACTGGCTTCAGTACTGGAGAGGAAAAATATTTTAAAACAAAATCCTTATGCTGAAGAATAACTGCTGTCCTTCAAAAGAAAATTGGAGATAAATGGCAAAAATAAAGATGCAAGCTGATATCATTCCAAACCCAGTCTTCTGGACTACATAGTACATTTGAGACTGGATGTACCCTCTTGATAAAACTGTTTGTTTAGTCTATTACACAAATTGATGCACATTGACAAAGCTGAGCTCTATTTGGAAAATTCCAAGTGTTTTTGTTCTTTCTGCTGTGTGCCTTGAAGGCTATGACATTACAGCCACTATAAATGGAAATTTAAAGTAAACTGAATTGCATAATATACTTGAAATATCATAATTCCTGAATTTTACTTCAGTGACATAAAAAACAACTAGTGTATTTATAATCAGATTAAAGCATAGCTGATAAAATAAAAAGCAAAATAGAATCCCTCAATTAAAAAGACACACTGATAAATCAAAGTCTAAGAAACCAAAAATTAATTAAATCTGGTATCATGATTCAGTTAAAATCACATCCTGAAGTCTATGGATTCTATGGATCTGAATAAAATATAGAAGGCCAGAATTATTGATATAATCACTAAATATGGTGCCGTGGGAGACTGCAAAAGTACTCCTCTATGAAAAAAATAGAAGAATGGAATGGACAAAGTGTGTTTTATCCTGAAAGGTGCTAATCAGCCTGGTGTTAAGTCAGGAGAGTCAAGTAAGTACATGCTTGATTTTGAGAATACAAAGTGTCTTACTGGTCATCGCAGAAATTAAATTTCAGAACTTAAAGACAGAGCATCAAGACTTATACATAATGAAGTCTGTAATTACTACTATTGTACAGGTGCAAATGGTTAATCATCTCTGATCTTTGATCTACCTTTTGTTGCAAGTATTTCTGCAAGGACTATGCGCAAGCTGACAGACTGGACATCCTTTGAGGGTAGGAGACAACACACCAGAATTTGAGAACATTTTTGCAGGAATCTTACTTCTTCATCAGAGCTCCTCAAACATGGGTGCAACAAAAAAGGTCTCGGTGGATCTTCCTGCCTAAGGGGAAAAAAATTAAAACAAAAAAAAGAAAGGAAAAACAAGAGAGAATTTACATACCACTTGCATTATGATTAGTCACTAATTGAAAAAATATCCAAAATCCATTATCAAGTGTTTCAGGAAAGAAACACTTAAAAACCATATATATTTTTCAAACCCTGCTAATTTTTCTTAATGATATTAAGATACATTTCCAAATTCCTTTGTCTTGTCAATGTTTTCACCTGCCAAAACAGAAATACAGTATTTTAAAACCACATCATCCAGAGAGAGCCCAGCAAGCGGGAGGAGAAAAGCTTCTCTGAATAAAAAACCCAGTTGTTCCATCATTGAATTTACAGTGAAATCCTGACCAGATTTTCAGAACCATCTATGAGACAAGCTCAAGAAGCAAATACATTCTTGTAGAGCAAACTAATTATAGACCTGAACCTTTAAGCAGAGGATTTGGGATCCCATCTAGTTTGAGAAACAGGTCCACCTGTTAGATACTGAAGTTACCTTCTTCCCTTTGTTAGTGGCAAATAAATCTCTCCGTAAATAACTGGCCTTTTTGACCCGAATTTTCCTAGAATAGCAGTTTTCAACTTGCCACCTGCAGGCTACATCAAACTGGTCTGTGTAAGATACTATATAGTAACAGACTTGGCATTATCAGCCATCCACACTGTAAGTGGAAAACCAATTCAGAAAAAGATTTAAAAAAACCCACCCACAGCTTTGGGAAGAGTGGAATCATGGCGACAAACAGAGAAAGGTGAATCGACTCCCAAAATGCAAAGAAACTTGGCCAGACAAGTCCCCTCAGTAGTTCAGCAAGTGAGAACTGACCATACTGTTACCAGTCTCAGTGGGGTATATAAAGCATGAAACTGGAAAGCTTGAAAGTGTAGGGGCTCAGTGTGCGTTTGCAACCACACCTTCAGGGCAATACCCCTGTGGGCAGCATGCCCACCCCAGAGGGGGTAAGATGCCCTGGACTTCAGTCTCTGCTCAGTCTGGTGGGTCTCAACCTGCATCTTCTAAGTCCCATCTGAATCACCTCTTGGCCAAATCAAGTAACACCACTTGTTTGGATCTGAGCATCTCAGGCACGCAGAGATCACAGAGCCATTCAAAAGACACAAGAGAACTTGCCTCAAGCTGAGTCCTCTGATCAGCAGCAGGCTGAAGCTGGAATATGGCCAAGTTGAGCAACCTGGTCTAGTGGGAGGTGTCCCTGCCCATGGCAGTGAGGTTGGAACTCAATGATCTTTAAAGTCCCTTCCAATCCAAACCATTCTATGATGCCATGGTTCATATTAATACATCACCACAGACAAAAATAGTAACTAGGGAACAAAGCCACAGTTTTCCTCCATCATCCTAAATGCTCCAGAGTCAGGGTCCACCTTGCCTCCCTTCAGTGGGGTCAGATCCTTGCCTTTGCCGAATTCTGGTTCAGCTTCAAAAAGGAGCAGGAGAATGCTCCCAGCCAGGACCGCTCTCAGCCTGCTGGAGAAGGCATTCACCACCACCCACCGTTACAGTGAGACAGACACAGTGTCACCCGAGAGTCACCACAGTAATTTCCAAAGGCAGCCAGGACTGGTCTCCAGTAGAAGGCTCTAAGGGGGTTACAAAGGCTCAGATGTGTCACATCTCAGACCAGTGCCTCCTCCCATCATCTATAACGTCTGCTTCCTTCCCAGAGCTGGAGGCTCATGTCCTGGTTGGAGTAAACTCACCATTACTCACAGAGCTTCTCCAAGCCCATCGCCTCTGTACGTGAAAAAGTGACCAAGAACTGCACACAGTCAAACCAAAAGTTTTCATTTAGACATTGCTACATTGCCACTAGTGACAGGCAGCATTGAGTAATAACTGATTTGTACTAGTCAGTCCAGGAGGGGGCAACCATGCTGAAATAGTAACAATACTCTAATAATAGCTCTAATTCTGCTCTAATAAAACAAACCATTTGTCTCAAGGTGACTGAAATTAGTTTTTTTAATTAATTTTCAGAACAACAGGAATGTAAAGATGACATTTGGGTTTGATTTGACTGAAGCCTCTTAATCAATCCCAAATCAAATGTTTTGTTTTCAAATGTGGATGATGGAGGGGGTTCCAATTGTTCCAAGTAAGACAAATTTCAAAACAAGTCCCTTGGAGCAGCTCAGATGTAGATACCCTGTTCTTCTGAGGAGCAGTGTTTTATGAAGATGATGTGTAATCTTCATTATCAAGCAGTGCAGGTGGTACAGCTGACTGAGCTCAGAAAGCTGTTTATCTTGTTCTGGTAGGATCTTTTCTCTCTGGCAGCTGAACACCTAGCTATTTCTCTCAGAGCATTTCCATCCTCTTCCACACTCCGGACGTACCCTACAGCTTTCTCTACACTGCATCAAAGGTCCCCCATCACATGCTCTCCCTAAAGGCATTCATTATTTATCCAAACCCAGACACATCCCAGGCAGACAGAAAGTCTGGGTCATTTATGTACAGTCACCTCGTACTGGGGAAGTAAAGCCGTCCTTCTCTGGACAGGTTGGTCCACTCAAAGTCAGGCACTTGGAAACCCAGCCAGATACATACATAAAATGCTGGCAAGCAGGGTGACTTACACCAAACATCGGTTGGATGGCAGCAAACTAAACTCTCCAAACAACTGATTCCCGTGTAATAACAACAATGATCCAGAGTCAGAACTAAAAGCCAGCGGTGATTGCTTTTTTGCCCGTGAACACACAAACCCCATCCTTTTTGGACACTCTTATTTGCGGGACATCCTGCACAGTGATTAAATCAAGCTATACTTCCATAACATGTGCAAAGCACAAAACAGAGCCATAATGCACATAAAACGCCACTGAATGAACCGAGATTAGCCTTCTTTGCCTCCAGTATCTCTCCACAAGTCTCCTGAGGAACGCCAGTCTGTTTGGGACTGCAAACACCCCCGAGCATTAATTGCACCTACACGACCATCCATGCAAGAGAAGTCATTTCTCGTGATCTCTGTCTCCCTACTGTACACATTTATTCCCAGTCAACAGCCAATACATACAGCTTGGCTGAGCTGGACCTACGCCAGGACTTTTCTGATACATGGCTCAACAGAACCCAAAGGGAAAATGGAACAGAATAAACAACTAGAAAGGCAAATATTTGATTCTTACCCTTCTAATCTGTCTAATCTGTTCCTGCATATAGGAATGCAAGGAGGGAGTGGAGTTTTATACTCTCCAGTTGACAGGCCACCACAGAACAGTTTCAGTTTTTTCTGGAGTTACCTCCATTACCTGAGAAGACATAACTCTCTAGAACAGGAGTTCCTTCAATTGTTTTCCTAGCTAAACTGTACCTAAAATGCGATCTCAAAAGCAAAAGGGCTCAGAACCCCACCAGATTTTTATGAAAAGAATAGAGAAACAAAGTCTTCAGGAGATTAAACTAGCCTTGCATAACATTGCCAAGCAGTTGTGTCAACAAATCCTGCAGTTTTCATTGCTCTTTGGGCAAGAGAAATAAAGGGGAGACTGAAAGCAGGAGAGGAAGCTGGGGGGAGGTGGGAGGAGAGGACTTAACAATTACAAAATAAATCAATATGCCAGTGGTAAAAAAGGCAAGACATCCAGACTTAAACCCTCCTTTGCATTTATACGTGAAGCATTACACTTTTATTTGCCTCAATATAATCTTTGATCAGCTTGCAGGGAAAATATATCGTGTGTAAGGTCTGCTGAGAAGATAGAATCCCTTGTAACTCAGGCTTCCCTTTCACTGATACCCATAAAAAAAAAAGGGAGCAGTGAGCAAGCATGGAAAGTATAACCACCCACTGCTCAGTCCGTTGGGTACACCGCTTCCCATGTCTGTTTGCTGTCCTGGAGCAGGAGCTAAGATGCCCCAATAAGGTCTATTCTTAAGGCTTGATATAAAACCTAGATCTTCAACTCCATAGGAATGTGATCAAGAGTAAAGAAAGGCACTGTTCATATTGCAGAGACCAACAGGAAAAGCAGAAAGTGAACTGCAGTCCCCATGCATGTACACAAAGCAGAGTTCTGCTACATCTCTCCACTGTCAATATTAAGTACTATTAAATAACCCAAATAGTAACACAGGCATTATTTCTCTTCCTAGCTAATTTTGAACATGTGTTATTAGGATTGCGTGGTTGGATTTTCCAAAGAAAAGGTCATTTAGTAATCACAGAAAACTCTTAACTAAAACTGTGTGCAGATATTTTTAGAGAGAGCTTTGAAAGCCCAGCCAATTATCCGTAAATTCTGAGCACAACTGTGTGCAATGAACTAATAGAAATGTGGCACTCTAGCAAACAGTTCCAAATCAGGCATGATACAAGCGGTGTAAACCAGGCTCATTTAATCTGCTTTAGGCGATAGAAAAATAACAGCAAGTGGCAACTTAATTCATTTGTGTCTTCTTGAATGATCCAGATTGAAGTACTACCGACATATATTGGTGTGTCAATTTGCAGGTGACTTCAGTGATTTAAAAGAGCAGGCAGAACTCATGCTTTATACAGCATCCTCACAGGCATATACATCCCTCTTCAGTCCCCCGTGAGCTACCAAAGCTGGCCTTAACCTTGCCTACATTTCTTTTCTGTAATTTTCATTTTGTGAAAGCCTTAAGCCTGCTCTGTATTTTTAACACCATCCAATGCCATTTTATTGCATCAGAAAGCAAAGGGATTTCCTTCAGCTGCCCCACAAACCAGTGGAAGACCAGGCAGCGGCCTGTGAATACGGATCCATAGATAGGACCTGCCAAAACAAATTGCTTTGTACCAGGTCTGTTCCAAGCAGTACTTTTCTTTGGAACCAAACTGACACCTACTGTAACCGTGCCCTGATCCGAGATTGCTTTGTGCAATTCCTGAACATTCATCCCACTGAACATCATCAGTACTACAACTTTTACCCCTCGCTGCTGCAAACCTGCCAGTTCATCCAGCACTTCACAAAGGAAAGCAGAACAGCAGATTTGCTTTGGTATTCCTGATGACAAGCAGTTAAAACATTACCAGTGTTATAGAAATACCATCATTTCCTTCCCATAATATAATTAAGCAACTCTGAGCCAGTATCAGCACCTCGTTAACAATTCCTCATTCCTCAGGAATGCAGGACTCACAGCAATTCTTTAATACTGGACTACCATCGATCTCTGGGCTTCCAGGTTTCCCAATCCAGGGACCTCACAGAAATATCTCTTTTTATCTGGGATATATTCTAGATACCCACAGCTCTAATTTGGACCATCTGGTAACTCCCTGTAAAGGCTCATTACATTCAGGAATATTAAAAGACTCTTATTATTTGTGGTTGGATATATGCTCCTGATGCAAAGCATTGTCTTTATTTTCATATAGTCTCAACCCACACAATGGCATGAAAGAGCTTAAAAATCAATCCTAAAAGGGGTGAAAAAGATTAAAAGCCAAACTCAAAGTTATCATTTACAGTGTCCATGCAGCCTAGGACTTTGCAGGTTTGGGGCTGGCAGGACCACTGGTTCAAAGGCAGGACACCCCAAAATAAGTACACTGAGGAGGAGACGTGCATGACCAGGAACTCAGTGATGACAAACAAGATAAACCTGTCTGCTTTGAAAACAGGAAGCAAGCAAATAAATAAATGAG
>VXAK01003670.1:21603-44852 GCA_013399435.1 Arenaria interpres | reverse complement strand
CACCAACAAAAACCAACAAAGAGACCATAAAAATATTAACAACAACTCTACAGGAAATTATGTAAGGGCCCTTTCTCTTTAAATAAATAAATAAATCACAAAATGTTCCCTTCAGCCTTGCTATTTCTTTAATTAGTCTTTCAAGAGAGAGTCTTCCAGTCTCAATCAGCGCAATTGTGAGCTGAAGTGCACATGCAACTCACTCTAAATGACTTCCATCAGTACATTCAACACTCACCACGCGCCTTCATTAAACTGATTCTGAGAACTACCCGAACCACACGCAGGCTGCATCTCTTCACCTTTATCGCCCCTCCGATCTCTAAGCTTCTTGACACTGCAGCAGAATGAAAACTACTTGATCTATTTGAACTAAGAAATAAAAGAAACTAATATAGACCTTTACAAGCCAGCATCAGAAGCACAGCTGGAAAAAAAGTACCTACTAAAAAAAACCAAACAACCGTCTGAAAACAAACCGCACCAAATCCAAAAAGCACAACAAAAAATATGGACAAAGCCAACACCAAAATTTCCACAGCTGCCATTTTTATTAAGATACATCAACAAGTTTTATAAATCACTTTACATAACGTTTACTGTGAAGATAACCATACCATTTATACCTCTCACAGTTACCTCTTTCAGGAAAAAACACATCACATTGATAACAGACCCAAAGAACGTACAGATGGCCTACAAGCTGTGGTATGATCATATACACACCAGGAGGTTCTAACGCTTATTGTAGTATCTGGGTCATACTCAATCATTAATAGGAAACTCATAACTTCCACAACGAAGCCTGTAGGCAACGCTGAGCTGCAGACTGGTGCCACCCATGAGTTACCTTCCAATAACGTGCTCAGACCTTGGCTTTTCATGACTATTTTGTTCTCAGCGCTTTCATACAGCTGCTCCCATCACAACAAACCTCTACAATTTCACACCAATCCCCTCGATAATCCTTTCCAGAGGCTGAGTGTGATAAGCAGTTCTTGGTATTCCTGGTTTGTGGGTGGCAAATGGAATTATAAAAGAAAAACAAGAACTGTGGGAGGTGTTTAGTAGCTACCCTGATAACTTGGATGCATCTATAGGATTAACCGAGTTAAATCTCAAGTGCTTAAATTCCCTTTGCATCAATCTGTTCTTCATCAGTTTGTGATGGCAGCACCTTTTATTTTTACTGAGTATTTTGTCACACTACATATTGTAATCACAAAAAATACAACAATTATATATCCTATATGTGCAAAGGTATTCACATGGGCCAAGAAAATTAAGAACTGAGTTGTCTTCTCTCCTTACCCTGTCAGTAATATATAGAAAACAAAAGGAATATTATCAAAACAGGTACAATACAAACTTAAATCCCCAAATTGCTTGTCATACTGATCACTGAAATACCACTTCCCCCCCCCTCACACTTCCCAAGAGCTTTGAGCCCTTAAATATGGGTTCTGAATCACCACTGGGAGTAGCCTGCAGCGCCCGTGCATTCCTTTTGCTAAGTCATGACTTAGGCCACAAGTTGGGGCACACACACACAAAAAAAAAACCCACTTCTGAGCATCCATTCAGATGTCATGTAGCAGTCAACTGGCCAGAAGCAGCCTGCAACATCACATATGTCTACATGCAGAAACCAATTCTTCCTCTGCCTCTGGAATCAAGGTGCCCCAGCTGTAAGTTAAAGAGAGAACACTCCCAACCAAAAGATGTAGGAGAAAAAAAATAAAAAATAAAATCAGTGTCACTGTGACCTTTTCTCACTGAGATTTGTTCAAAAAGCACTCCCTGTCATGACGTTCAAGAAGAGGCAAGGATTAACTATCTTCAAATCCCATTTGCCTACTTATGTCATGTAGGCAAACCTTTGCTTACGTTGCAGTTTAGAGACCACCAGCACAGGCTGTTAATTTTTCAAGTGTTAATAGTTCTGTACTAATATCTGATGTGGTTATTCTTAGCCCACAATAAGCATAAGGGAACCTCCTCTTCCTCTGATGTGGACAGCTTCACAGAAAGAACACTTACTATTTGTTTTCACTTGCTAAATCCTTCCGATGCTGACTGTGCGTTTCATCCAGAGGAATAGCTGCCTCTTGCTTTCAACAAACATACTACGTTGCCAAAGAAAAGACTAAATATCTGGGATCAGATAATTCTAGCCCCCCGAAAGCACAGTACCACCGCAGACACCATGCATCCACACACCAACATGAACGCTTCCAGCATAATACACCATCTCACTTAGCTCACAGCCCATCCTTGATCACGTAAAATGGCATTGCCAGCATTCAGCTCGCTTTTGTTCTGCCTAAAGTAGCCAAGGAAAGACACCTGAACAAGATACAAAGGAATGAAGGGATAAAAGCTGCTATAAAACAAGAATGGCCAAATACCACCCTCTCTACCCTGCAGGATGCACTTGGCTAATCCCGTTATAAATGCGCTCCCGATTCTGTACAGCACAGGGGAAAAGAGCAGTGGTTTCTGCCAATAAATCCAAGGCTGATTTTTCTTCCATATCTCAAATTCATAAACCAGCTAACACTACAAACAGGGAAGTATCATATTCCACTTCTATCCTAAGCTAGGAAACAATTTCATTCCTGTTACTATCTAAAACATTCTGAATTGCCACAAATTTTGTAACTGAGAAGTGACAGGACCCTCTGGAGCCCCGACTGGACCTCAAGGTACACTCCAGTGATGCATGTAAGATGAAAAACTTGGGAGTTGTCTTGTCTACAGCTTGCATGGCTCTGTCACCCCAGGCAGGTCTGTCCATGGCTGCTGGTGCGTCTCTGCCCTTATTTCACTCTCTAGAGGTGCTTGGCAGGCACAGAAAAGACAGTCACGGTTAAAACAGACCTAATGCTGTCAGGCTTCTCCTGCCCACTGGCCAGCATGGAAGTGGCCTCTCCTCTTCACATGCTCTCCCTCATTCAGAAGCATTTTTCCTCATTTGTTGGCCTCTGCTGGCCATTTACCTTGAGCTGTTCATTGCTAAGCAGAGCCTCACGATGCTTAAGATAAGGCCGAGGGAAAGCCGGTGCAGAGGGAAGGGCTGTAGCACCCTTCCTCGTTCTGAAAGGTCGCAGCCTACTTTCATCCTCTCGCACATCCTGATCTACCAGGTATCACAGGACAAAGCTAGCCAGCGAAAGCAGAAAAGTAAAGGGGCTTCTGTGGTTGACGTGCAGCCAGTGACAAAACATGTGAGCTTCACAGTGAAGAAACAGACGTCTCCGTCCTCCCGGGCACAGACGGTTTCCTTCCGTTACTCCAGTGGATTTATCTGTTGTCATATCAGAAAACCGAGACAAAGGGCCTCAGGTGGCACCCCCTCCAGAGACGGCACGAGAGGTATTTAAACCTTCGTAAGCCAGCAGGGTAACTGAGAAAGTGCCCTTTGCTGTCACACTGCAGTATAAACGCATCAGCGGAAACGAGATGTGGTGCTCCAAGAGGCATCACAACAGGACAGACACCTTGCTCTAATTACAGTCTTTATTCCACTATATTTACCATCCAAAACTAACTGGATTCATCATCTGAGACACAGAGGGAAACACGTGAATGCCAACTTAAATTTACTACCATCTTTAAAAGGCTGACAGAAAGCAAAGGTAGATCAAGAAGATCTCTGTGTTCCCTACCTTTGGAAGAACAATGTTCTGTGCTTGAATTGTGGCGTTACAGAAATGAATTGAAGGCTTTCCAAGAAACTCTGTCTTCCAAGCTAGAAGTGACATATTTTGTAGTTCTCAGTCTATAGTTTAAAATGTCAGCAGGTTCTACCACAGTAAACTCCATGGCAGCAGGTAATTTAGTGCAAAACTCAGATTATTCGTAAAAACACAAGTTCCCTTAAAGAGAAAACAGTCTTTGGCTGTGCTTCCAGGTTTATTTTGTGCATGCTCAGATAACCTGCAGTACAAATTCCATCTGTAGAGTATGAGCACAATGTCACGTTCCTGCTGACTTTACCACAGCACATACACGGCATTTAAGCCTCCTCTCCATTGGTCAAGAAAAGGTGAGTCCTGTGCAATTTCTGTAAAGAATCCCGGACTTTTTGAGCTTCACATTTTGTGTCATGCAGCATCATGCCACTGATCTGCTGCAAAGACACCTTAAAACCAGACCTTCCTCCTTGTGTGAATTCACAGCTTTGCAGGATGCGAAAAACAGTCATCGGGGCCACTTTCAACCTATACAAGATCTGCAGTTACAGCTGTGGGGTTTACTGGTTATTTTTAACCTGCCATCCCATTAATTCTTGATAGGATTTTTTTTCATTACCATTGTTAATTCAGCCTGCCTTATCCAGCATTGACTGAGGTGCATTTCCCATTCCAAAGGGAAAACATTACATGGAAAATACCCCACATAATTTATTTTAGCTCTATACAATGGAAATAACAATCCAACAAAGACCTAGAGGAAGCGGTCATAATTCTCAGTAGATGAGGAACCTCATCAATAATCAACATTAATAATTAATATTTCTGCAATTGTAGATTGTGTCCCCAGGTTCAAACACAATTTTTAAAAAATACAAAACATCCTCATGCTTTAACTGTTCAAATCAAACTCTTCCCAAAAAGGAAGCACCTTACTGCAGTAAAGTGCAAGTGCAAACATCAGGGAGCACACCTAGGAGCTTTACCTGACCAAGGGATTCCACATTCCAGAGCTGAAAGTAGTATCTGGAATCCAATGCAAGACCTACTGCAACGTGCAAACACCTTGATTTCTTTTCTTGAATGTAACCACCTTTTAGTTTCTTTTTTTTGGTCTTTATTTCCTACACATTAGCTTACATAAAGCTGGCATCTACCACAAATACGTTAACACTATCTTCTGCTTCAGAGCAGAAGCATGAATGGTCGCTGAAAGAAAAGAGTTGATCTTTTTCCTCTGAAGAGGTGTTAAAAATATGTGGCTTTAACTGTACGCAAAACAACTTCATAATATAAAACGTCTACTCTAAATCTGAACGAACAAAGCACATTTCAATGAGGCTAAGTGAAATGCAGGTAAGTGAAGGCATAAGCCCAGATTCCACGCACAATTACACAAATTGTGAATTCAGATGTGGGAACTGCATAGGTTAAGAGTTCCCATTTGCAATTACAATTTGGGTGCAACTTCAGTATTTAGTGGACAGCTGACCTTTTTAAGTGGACAAAGAGAGACTTGCCAAAAAGGAAATTCATTGAATTAGCAAGAAAACCTAAACAGAGGAAAAAAATTCAGCCAACAATTTTTCCAGTAGAAAAATCTTGTTACTGCAGGACAGGCCACTTACAGAAACCACAAGGCTTTGCCTCCCGGGGCTAGAAGAAATGGAAAAATGAACAAAACTAACCCCAGTGCTATTTTGGGGAAGGTGCAAATAACTATCTTCTTGTCTGTTGACTGCTCTGACAGCTCCTCTCCTTTCCCTTGCAGGTTCACCCTGCTTGCAGGAACTGCTCCCACAGCCCACCTCCTGCCGTGAGCAAAGGATTCAAGGATGAAATGGAAACAGCAGTGAATCCAAAATGTGAAAAAAAGGAGGACAAGCGTTTCCTTCCACAGGTCTTTTAGATGCCCTGAAGCCTGCTTCATCTCTAAAACTGGTAATAAACTTGAACTGTTTTCTTTATCAGTTGCCTACAAAAGCATTACACTCTTCATTACTTTGATACAGCACATCCGAAAGCAAAGGGAGAAGCAGAAAATTCCAATGAAATGCAGAGGGTTGTTTTTACCTGGCGTTGGCTCCTTTAAGGTCACAGAAGTGCGAGAGTAAAGCTTTCACTACATCATTGCAGACAACTTTAACTACATCAATGTGACTCAGCCTCTGTCGCAGCTGCTTGGCAACCTCCCAGAAGTCTTCCGAGAGCAGCTGGTACAGCTGCCCTTCATCTCTGCTGAGTTGCCCATACCAGGACAGGATGTAATCTCTGTAGCTGTAGTCAAACACTGAAAGGAGAAACAAAACAGTAAACAGCCAAAAACTGGAAAAGGGGAAGGCACACCAAGACAGGAAAAATGCAGTCCTTCACCCTTCTGCTCAAAAATTAGATGGGTAATAGGTTTCATACCTTCTTCTTTGGATTTTACATTCTTGCCAGAGAAAGTAAGGTTGGCGAAGTTTCAGAAATCTGCACCTAACAGGTTACTGGAGGTCACTTTGCAAAGCAAAGCCTGTAAGTGGATTTGCTCAGACAGTCAGGTTACTAGCTACACACAAACCTCAAACTAATACCTGTCTCCCAACAGCGGCTTTGGTTACACAAACCATGTGAATCTGACTGTGCCTAGGCTGTTGCAGACTGCATTTAACAGTCTCCACTCCAGAGCCATAGTTAAGAGGGGAGGTGGTAAGATTTCTGGATTTCAAAAGATATATACCATATTGAACAACACCGCAGAAAGGACATTATAGGATCAGAAGAGCTAGAGATAAGATAGAACAAGTAGATTAGTGAGACAGCATGAACTTCAAAAATGACAAGGTACTCCAAACCATACCTACAAGCAATAGCCAAGATTACTGTAATTGCAAGTCCCATGGCAACACGATCTTTTACCATTCTAACTTTTCTTTCCACCACCATCTGTGTGCGGCCGGTTTTACTGATGTTTCACTAGAGCAGGTGTCCCTGAAGGTCTAGGAGGGAGCAGGAGGTGTTCAGGGAGCACACATGACCAACAGTGATTTATAGATTTCAGTTCTCTTACTAAAGCTTATGCTTGGAAAAATACCAGCATTTCTTGGTTTACTTGCATTTTACAACATTATTCAAACTCTGTGAAGCAGACATAATTTAATAGACTAAATGTTATCATTGTGCATAGATAGATAGCCCCAGCGCAGACCAGATAATACCCCAACAGTCTCCCATTCTACATTGTTTGGTTTATTATTATTAAAATTTTCTCAACGTTTGCTTCTTTAACAAGTATTATGAATGTGCAGAAAAGACACAGAAATTTCCAAATAGATAAACAATAGACGAAAAAATGTCTTAAAGAGATCTAGGAAATGCGTTTTTTTAAAAAAAAAAAAAAAATCAGACAAATTTCTGTTCAACTAGTTTTGCCCATGCACCCTTTGCCAAGAGTTCTTAGCTCCAAGCGTTTGAATCCAAGTAGCAGAGAGAACATGAATTCAAATGAAGTCTTGCTCATATTTTGGATGCAAACAACTCTTTTTTTGAGAACTGCGAGAAAAAAAAAAATACACCTTTTCAAATAGAGAGTGGCAGAAGCTACTGCAAGTTTTTTTTGTCCCTAAATGTCAGTGTGTGGATCGTAAGTCGGGAAATGAGATAGATTGGGAACAAAATTTTGTGAAGTCAAGTCCTGCCTTACATCCCTAAGAGAGTTCTTCTAAGGAGTCAGCAAGAACACAGACAGGTGAGATTTGATCCACAGGTACAGCCTAATTAAATTCCCAAAATATTCCCAACAAGGTCACCTCAGCACAGGGTTGAAGGAATATAAGCCACTGTGAAAGAAAAGATTGCTCTCTGGCATGAAATACTTTAAAAGCTAAGAAACACAGGATATGAATGAATACTCAATTTTCACAGCAGAAGAATTTCACCAGTGGTGTTCTGCTGGGATTTGTGCTATGGCCCGTGCTGTTTTACTTACTCATAAATGATCCAGTAAAACAGGTACGTAACACGGAGACCAATCTTCCTGGCACTACTAAAGCAGAGGAGACAAAGACTGACTGTGAAGAACAACAAAAAGTCCACAGGATATGGGGCAATAAAAATGGAAGAGGAAATTCAGTTCCTGGGGGATCGGCTACACACATGGCAAATAAATCTACTGACAGCTACAGCCCTCAGCTCAAACAGCGCACGGAGAAACAGCAGCACGAGTCTGACTGAGCACAGTGTCTCTGAAGAGACATGTCCCAAACTACTATATGATACGGGCTAAACACAAGAAGTTACCAGATAAGCAACAGGAAGTGTTAAAAGGCTAAAAGTATTTGTGAAAGTGGGTCATCTTTTCTTTGCATAAGATAAACAAAGGGCAAACAGGAATCAAATCAATCTATCAAGAAAAAGCACAAAAAATACTGAAAAAAAACCCACTTTTTAGTGTTAGTCACTCAAGTACTACTGGCTGAAAAAGGGACTTAGGGGTTTAAAACTAAAAGGCCTTCTCTGTCTGCCACATTCAACAAGGAAAAAATCTTTTTATAATGTTACACTTGGTCCAATTTTGAGCTCTTAGATTTCATAAAGCACACTACACAGTAGCAGGGCTAATTCACAACTTTCCCTCATCTTGTATCTGCAGCTTAAGAATAAAATTATTATAATAAACATAAATAATAAAATATAATAAATAAATATATAATTATTATAATAAAATAATTAAGAATAAAACAGCACTTCTGAAGCACTGTCCTTTTATACTGCTGTCTTGTCAGTGGGAGATGGGAAAGAAGTTTAGAACTGAGCTGTAAACCAGCGTAAACAGAAGTTCCTTCTTGGTGGTGCTTAGTGACTAACATTGCAGAAAGACAAGTCCCAGTAACTCTGTTACACTGGCTTTGGCAAGATGAGAAGCTACCCAAGACCTGGGCAACTATTATCAGCCAACAACTATCACAGAAAAGCTATCTAAGCACCATAATGTTTTTTATGTTTCTTGAAATAAGATAGTTGAAATGGAAACATGTATGACTCCTTCAATTAAAACTGAAGATGACCACCGGTATCTATCATTCCAATTACATTAACAGGAAAAAGGCAGTAAAGCAAGTGACGGCTTATCAAGCGAGACATACCACAGAACCTCAGGAGAAACACTCTAAACCCAGAGAGGAAAGTCCACACAGACTACACCTACCCTAAACCTCAAGTGGTGGTCGGATTCTGAACCGTTCTCCAAGATGAAAACCTCAGGAGAACTGAAAGTCTCCTAACTAAATGAATGAGGGTTTTTAAAGCATTTTGTGGAACAGCACATTAGATCTGGTTACACCAAGAAGTTGGCAAAAATACCTGGGATTTACAAATACTTTAATGTTCATCAGTGTAAGACTAGAAACAGAAATATAGACAGTATTTTTTATCTCATTAAAAGTTATCACCATGAACATGTGAAAACAAAAAAAAGCATTCATAATATCAAAATAACTACAAATTTCGGAACTGCCACAGGGCAAGGAATATGTCCTGTCTATTTTCAGACAGACTGATCATTTTACTCTAATACAAAAGCAAAATGTTTCTTTTGGGATTCATTCAGTATCTCAAACGTAAGTTGACTCTGACACCTTCCAAAACCAAAACGCTTGCTTAAGTCTACGTGTGGTAGAGTGAAAAGTACAGTCTCATCCTTGTCAAACCGCATATCAGAGGCGAAGTTGGCTTCATCACTTAGGCCTGGAAGAAATACAACCAAATCTGACAAGTTTGCTCTCCAAAATTCAGAGTGAGAAGGGAGGGTAAAAGCTACTCTGAAAAGACATAGCAGAAAAGCAAGTAAGTTCTGTCACAACAGAAGGTCCTCAACTCTGAAAAATGAATCACTTAAATATTGGTAACTTTTTTTTCAGCGTTATTGAGTAAGGATGGACCCATGCATCCAACTAAATGATCTGCTGAATAAACACCTTAGACGAAAACAGCTCCCATATTTTTCCACAGACACACAAGTTACTCCCATGTACAAGTAACAGGAGGGAACTGTAACACAACTACTTCCCCTCCAGTATTCCACAATAACTCTTGTTTGCCTCCAAATAACCCCACTACCTCCAATTTTGGGCTGCAGATGTCAAGGCTTCATTTCAAATTCCAAGGCAGTTATCCAAAATGTAAAGAATGCATGTGAGAGAATAGAGCAAATAAATAACTTGTCTGTGCCTGTTTCATATATGTAATGTTTAGACTCTATTATCCTTTTCACATCATCGTGAATCCTGTAATCTGACTGATTCCAGATGAAAATGCTGCCTAAAAACAAATCATCAAGTTATAATAGCTCACCTTCACAGAAATATGACATAGCAGGTAAAGCGTTCTAATTCTGTATTTCAGCTACATAACCTGCTAATAGCTATTCATAAAAATAACTTTAAAAACATAACACATCCCAAGAAGCTTTCATAAGACAACAAACCTATTTAAAGCAATGATAATTTTAAAACATACTCTCCTGATGTGAAAAAAAAGATTAAAAAAAACAGTGCTGCAAAGCAATCTTAAAGGAAAAAATATTCAAAATGAGACCAAATTTTTACAAAAGACTGAAATGTCATAAAATTTTATAAATATATTTTAAAAGCTAAAGTACAACTCTTTATGTGTTTTCTTCTTTTAATATACACATACATTGTCTTTACATTCCTAGCATAATCTTCGAACTAACAAATAAAAATTTTTTGCTTCAAACTCTGACACTACCCCAAGTTCTACAGTATTTTGTATTACCAGGAGTCAGTTGAAAAAAATGCATTCAGAAGTAGCAGTTATTCTTTATTTTAAAGAATTGTAAACGAGATCTTTTAAATCCAATGACCATAATTCACATTTTACAATCCAAAGCACGATGACTGTACTAGTGATCCACAGATTTCATAGACTGTGTCAGCCAGAAATATAAAGGTTGATTCTAGATTCAGTTTTCATGTAAAGAACTGCACTACATGGGAAGAATATTTGTGAGACTCTACAGGATTTATCAGCTCAGGAAAAAACAATCAAGAATCTTTTAAATGTTACCATTTTGTTTTCTGTACAACTATTAAGGACTCTATTTTAACATATTTCTGTAAAAAACAGCCACTAAAGTGACAAGTTATCAGTTAAATTGCAAAAACAACATCACATTACTTACTACAGTGGACCTGTTGGGAAGACCAAAACCTTGCACTTCTATTTTATATCAAGGAAGAATCCTGGGTCATATTCTAAAATCCTGGAATATTGTGCAGTCATGGTTTGCTAAAAGGACAAGAGATATTCAGAGTCTAATAATCTCTTTGTCTAATAATCTAACTCACCTTCTTTCAGTGCTTTATCCATGTTGTGAGAAATGACCACTCTCCTTGATTGGACTGAATCATGGGAGCTTCCAGACCAATTACTCTGAAATTCAAAGAGAACATTCATCGTAAGAGGAAGGAATAAACCAAAAATGACAAAAGAAATAAAGTATAATTCAAAAGTGATATTGCTAAATCATTTGGTCTTTATACAAATATTGTCACCCCATATGGTTAACACAGACAACTGTCAATTGCCCATGAAGTTATTATACATCGTTCATTAAGCACACATTAACACCCACTGTTGCGTATCATACACTGTACAACTCAACAAATTATCTTAAGGTTGGTTTCTTTGGTAGAAGCTTTATAAGATCTCCAAGAGATAGGTCATTAGCAAATACAACATCTTTACGGCCTACTGTCACAATGGACTTCGTTTAGCCTCATAACCCACTTTCAAAATAAAAGCAAAGTTCTTAGATCTCCTACAGTAATTTTGGCTCACATTTTTTTAAGCTTCTTCCTTCAAGGACACTTCTGGCTGCCGCATTTGAAGCTCCCGTACTATAAAAACTTTGGTCTATATTGGAGTATTAGCTATGATGGTGTCCAAACAGGTGGGTGGATGGAGAAATATTCTTCAGGGTATAGACAAAAAACAGTGATTCATTCTGTGCTTATAGAGAAAGGAGCATAATTCAAACGAGAAATAGAAACTATCCCCACTGCCACTCAGCTTCCTTTGCTCCCCTTGATGGAAGCTCACTCTCCTCAGTGAGGAGACAGCACTTCAGAAAGGTCCCAACCTCTCCAACATTCACCAAATAGAGAATAAGGCGGCAGTAGGAACTGTGAGGGGGGGTTAAGTAAAAACACTCTTTAATGTTTTTAAAGGCAGAATGCCATTATTTCAGCCAATTTGCAGGGTAGTACTCGGTGTATTTTGGTGTAACTTGTTGTCCTTCTACTGCAGATACACACATGTAGAGTCTAGTATAAAGCACATCTAATGGGACACAGACGAATGGGACACAGTCACACCACTACCCTAACAGCAAAATAAAGCTGTTTAGACTCTCTCACACCTAACACACAGCATTGCCACAGATATTTTCCAGCCCTTGAGTGCCCTCCTTCCACCCACAGTTAATTTGTTCCAGCTTTTGGGCGAGCGTAGCAACGCTCCCTACACTTCCTCCAGTCCCTACTCTGAGATCGCGGTTGTGGTCTCCCAGCTGTTTTTTTCCCCCATGGACACTATCAATGGTAAAAGCAGCAAGATTCCAGCACGTTTCCCTCCACTTGTAGCCTATCTTTCCATCAAAACTATAGTTAAGGAGGGGTAAGAACAAAGTATTATATGATGAGTGAACCACCACAGATTTTCATGGCCCCCATCTACCTGAACACAGGCCCTACTCACCAAAATGGCCACAGAAAGCATTTTTGCTGTTTGTAAGAACACCTAGCAATATTTAACAATATTTGTAAGGCTCCAATACATCACCTCTGACTGCTAATGTTGCTGTGCTTCCTCCATGCAAAGCTGTGTTAATGCTAGTCACACAATTGCTCTAGGATTTTTCTGCTTTATTTGCAGCAGGAAATGGGATGATTCATAACCACTTCAATTTAAAAAGAAAAGAGACAGATTCGCGGCGACATTAAACATCCCAAATACATTTGGGGAGGGGGAAGGGATTCAGAAAGCCCTATCCTGTGATTCTGTGATCAAGCAAAGCTCTTTCTGTGAAGAAAGAGCTCCTAAACACGGGGCCATAATCCTGACTGAAATTCTACACTCAACATACTCCATCACCACTCACAACGTCTTGGGTATCCTACAACACTAAACCCTCTGTTAAACCGAGTCACACCTGCATACAGGTCAGTAATCTCAAGCCCCTGACTTTGACATCAACAGTTCTCATTCATACACAGCTTGCAGGGAGTCTTTCTAACGGCCTAAAGCATCAGTAGGCACTCTCCTGAAGCGCTAGCCAAATTACTCCTTTCAAAACTAGTTCAAACACCACCCAAGATAAAGAAAATGATAAATGCTGAATTGTTACTTTTGCCTCCCTACTCGCCTCAGTTCAGGACTTCTTACAGCAGAGGGAACAAAAGGAAAAAGGCCTTCAAAAGGGATCCATGGTGGCAAGTAGCTTGTTCCACACCACAATCCAATTTGCACAATTCCACAGCGCAGAAACTAATCCTTTTATGTTTCAGTCTCGAACGCTCATGTTAAGGACAAAACAGACTATTGCTGCCTCTAAAACACCGAGATACAAACACTTCAGCTTGCAAGAATATTATTTCATTGAGAACGTCCTCTACAGTTGATACACTTGACTTCTAAAAGGCACTGAGTTTTCATTTTTTACAGAAAAAAAGAGTAACATTAATGTACAGCATGGAGAAGTTCAAGTAAGACAAGTGATCAAAAAGATTCTAAAAGGTAAGAAGTGGATACAGCCACTGGCAATGGGGATTTTGCTGCTGCGCAAATGAAATTACTGAAGGGCAAAGGAAAACGCACGGTATATTGGATTTTCTGCGAAATCCTCCATACTCATCCAGGTATTGCATACAACATCATGAGCAGTCTGAGAAAAGCACAGAGGAAGTAAAAAACCTTGTTTAAAGCCAAGGTTTCAGCTTTGCTTAGAAGCAAATTTTCAAGAACAGGAAATTCCCATCACTTACAAGGCAAAACTATTTTAACTAGGAGGTTGGTCAAATAGCAGACTGGGGGTGCCGAGAGGCTGTGGAGTCTCCATCCTTGGAGATATTCCAAACTCAACAGGAGAAAGCCTTGAGCAACCTTACCTAGTTGGACCCCCTCTGAGCAGGAGGGTGGACTAGATACCCTCCACGCAGTCCTTCCAGCCCGAACTGTTGTGTGGTTCTTGATGATCCTTCAGAGAACTGTGAATTTAATTTTGTGACCGATAATGGACCAGATCTTAAGATGCCTCCTCTACAACAGCTGATCAAACGCCTTTTTGCTTTCAGTCTTATGAACTTGCATTTAGCAGAACCAAGTCATAAGCCTTGCTGGCTTAGATTTGCTTTTGAAAAAAAATCTGTTTGTGAGAAAAATAATGATGAATTAACTAAAAAAAAATGCCTAAAAAACTAACAGACACCCCTGAGTTACCTGACATATGGCAATCAACACCTTAAAACCAACAGTAACAACTCAGCAACACGGGTTTACCAGCACCTGTGATAACAGAAGGATTCACAGTCCAAACTCAGCTCTCACAGCTCAGAGAATGAAAAATCCAACAGATTTCACTGGAAGACTTCCTTCCCACCCCTGCCTCAAGTCAGATGGAAGATGTACGCTGAGAACAGGTTCAGCTAGAAAGCCTAGACTTAAATGTTTTCACATTTTTCTTCATGTCGCTTATCTGAAGGAAAATGGTGCTACGTTTCATCAAACAGTTGGCATAACCCTGACTGAGCCAAAGATGTTCGTAGATGGATTTAACACAGTCAAAGCTCTGGCTTAGATGCTCTTTTATACCAGTTAAAACCTGGTATGTTCCCCGTTAGTCCTGACTTGCACTGTCTTAGCCCCAAAAAATCCGGCTCCACCCTGTTGAGTTTATCGCTGAAGAATGGCAGAAACCAGACTGAAACTTGAATAAAACTTGACAAAATGACTGGAAGGGGTAGGGGTGGAGCACATTGGGAAAGCACATGCAAAGAATGAAGTTGCTAACAAACAGCAAGGCCTGTTTCCTGGATCAGTTCAAGTTTTCCCCAATTTTAACTTTGTTTACAGGGTGGGAAAAAAAAAAAAAAAAAAAAAAAAGGATGTGTGTTATTTCCTGGAGACTTCTGAATAATACTCATTGTTCAACACTTTTGAGAATGACTTAAGACACAGACAACAACACTCTGTAAGGCCCAGGAAAAAAAAGCCAAGGCTGGTATTGAACCTAAAATTATGTCTTAAGTTCAGTCTCCTACACATGCAAAAATTAAGTTCATGTCATTTATTGGCTTAAGCAATTTAAAATTAGTTTTGAAGAAAAACTATAAATGTTAAATAATAAAGAATTAAGAAAGTGTTTCAACAACTTCACCGAATAAATGGCAAAGCATGGAGAACCTTCCACCACCAAGAAATCCATCCACAACACTCAATCATCAAATGCAATTCTTAAAACATAACAGCAGAAAGCCAGGCACCTGCTACAGGCACGCCACACGCAGACCTACTCTGCCGTGGAATTACAGCCAGCAGCACAGAAAAATTAACAATTATTTCTATTACATTAACTCAATTACAACTAAACTAGACCAGAGCTCAGGACAGATCCCACAATATAGATGGGCCTTGTGCACGAGATGCTCAGTTTGATCTAAAAGGCAAAGACCACATCCAATCCCACGGACAAGAACTGTCCAGTTGCTCAGAGCTACTTGCTCCACCCACTGCTGCCTAATTAAATGTATGTTTTACAGAGAAAAGAAGAAATTAACATCAGACTGGACCTTGATGATACAGAGTCACAGCTTTAAATAATACTTCACTGAACTCTCCATAAATTCAGTTTTAACTGATCTAGATAGATGTTTTCTTAGAGTAGTAAATATTACTTAAACTTATGATGCAAAAATAAACCTTCTATTCACAAGAGTTAATGTTTTTAATTAATACCTACAGTTCTATCTTAGATTATAAAGCAAGAATATGTATGTCACATTAAGCATTAATCTACATATATTAAGGGCTACCACAACTAGCAATTTAAAAATCAACATACTTAAAGCATGTTAATCCTATTATGTTAAGCATCATTATCTCAATAACGATTTTATAATATCAGCCTATCTTATTCCCACCATTATAGTAGCTTCTGGAACATGTAAACGGTGTTCATAATATGGGGATCTTCTATCTTAAATGTGCCATGTTTGAAACTGATAAAACTGTAGTGGTATAAAAACTTTATAATCAGGGCCAAACCTCCTTCACTTGAGATTTCGTATAATATTAGACAGATAAAAATCTGAAAACGAAACTTTTCTCAGGTAATACTTCTCATTCCCATCACTACAGCTAAGAAATAACAGGTAAATTGCCATGTACATTTCTGCTCAGCAAGAAATATAGCATGATTGTGTGCTGGGATCTTTAGTATCACCATCAAAACAAAGGCTTATGTGAACTCTCAGGGTACATCACAGCCCCTTTCTACTGAACATCTCCACACTCTCCTCCTCCATTAGAAACAGACAACAAGAACCCATGGCCTATACGTCAAGGTCAAACGAGCCATGTGCTATGAAAACTGAATTGCCAGCAAGTCAGAAAAACCTGCACAGACTCACACCTCAGCTGCAGAGTCTCAGCTCCACAATCAGAGAGAAATTCCTACACCGCCTGCTCCTATACCCTCCCTCCAACATGACTTTTCACCGTGCAAAGGTAGGGTGTTCCGTCTTTTAAGAGCATCACAGAACACACAGAATGAACCATCATCATTCATTTTATTAACATTAACTTGTTCTCTTCCATTGTGCATGCTTAATAGGGGAAAAAACGTTACAGAAGGACTGGTCATATAAACCTCCCATGGACAAAACACAAACTTGTCCCCTTAAAATTACACAACTTCTTTTCTTTCTTTTTTTTTTTTTTATTTTTTTAAATCACTTAACAAGGTGGCAGTTTGGGAAAGGATATACTATTCTTCATCACCGCTAGTTCCCTGGGTAAATTTTGCTGTTCTCCTTTGCAGAGCACAATGAACCAAGACCTGACAATACAAGGAATTTGGTCAGATTTTCTTTTCGGAATGCTTCCAATACACTTTGGTATTGAAAATACTGTACATGTGTATCTCGAATGCAAGATGCTTTGAATATTGACCTTATTACAGAGGTTTTGGTTCCACCTGTAGCACTCCGCTGCCAGAAGCTTGGGCAGCAAAATCCCAATGAGCCCACCACCCTTCTTTCTTATTGACTCAGGGTGCGTCAGTTATCAGGAGAGATGAACTAGCTCCCTAGTTACATTGTCAGTCATAAAACGCTTTGAGTGAGAAGCAGACCGTACAAAAGCGGCCTGATTCACAGCAAAACATGAAATGTCTATCTAACACAACGTTGAGAAAGTTAAATGCCAAGCTCAATACAATGCAGAGCTGAAGACAACACAGGACACAATGGAAGGAAACACAAAGGGTTGCACAACAAGACAAGAAATCTCTAAATACGTATGATGGATTAAAAGTCTGTGTGAGAAAACAAAGTCTGCTCACCGCTAAGGAGTTATGGGGCAGATAAGTGAGATACAGAGTCTGAAAAACATTTCGTTTCCTAAAATCAGTCTCCTGTGAGAATGAAGTTACCACTTCAAAGTTACGCCTGCAGGTAATCAATACATGCAGTCGTAACAAAACTTCAATTTGAAAAAGTTTATAAATCCCTCAGGATAACAGATATTCCACAGATCCCTAAAAATAAACTGTAGCAGAAACATCCAAACTAAAGGTCCCAAAGTGAAACAAGCCCCCAGTGAACCGTAACTGAGCGTTTGAGATTCATGCAGCATCCTCTTAAAAGTTTAAAATATTCCTGAAATTGGTAGGCAATGCTATGATATCTTTTCACTATTTTAATTTCACAACTTGCCTCGTAGTAAGCTCACCTGCATCACCAAAAGTCAATTGTTAACCTGCCTGTATAAGAGACAGGACTAAGAACAAAAGCATCAGACTCAGTTCTGTTAAAAACAAACCAAACTTAAACGTATTCTCTCCTTTCAATCCAGAAAAAAAATTAATAAATTAAAAGAATGGCAGTAGATCAGAATATTTGGCTGCAAGCCCAAGAGGATCCAAAACAAGCACAACAGAAGAGCAGCAAGCAGAGACTCTCATGACTGGCAGAAGTAACAGCAGTAATCCTGCAATATCAGAGATATCAATATTTCTCAACAGACCAGAGAATGAGACCACCGAACATGTTTGGCTTTAGGTTGATAAAAACCTTATAAACACTTTTGAAGAATTACTAAGGTGTAAAGATCAAGAGTTAGGAAGTTTCTCCTCTCCCTCACAGCTGCTCCAAACTGCTTATTACCTCAAGAGCTGCTCTGCATCTTGCTTGAAACTGACGCCCACAGATGGCAAACCTTCCACTGCCTACAGCCGCTGGGGCTCCTGCTAGCTTACCTTCAACAAGCTTCATCGGATGAGAAAAGTAAAACAGTGAAGGAAAATAAAACTGCGTGTCATTTCTCTCTACTTCCCTTATGTTCCTTAAAAAGAGCAGAGCACTCAGCTTGGATACCACGGCAGATACTCAACTTGGGTTAAATTGCCATCCCATCTGAATCACTCAGACCATTTCCAATAATCTCCCTATTCCTCCTTCTATGGCGTAAATAAGAACCAGTACTATCTTCCTGAATCCAGAGATTTCAACAATTACCTGATCTGATAAGAAGAGATTTACCCACGCTCTCCCATTAATCCCAGATTCACAAAAAGTCCAGGTTCAAGGATGGAAGAAGCCACCGTCAGGTCTGCATCAGGGCCAGTAAGTAAGATGAAAATATTTCTGAAAACGGAGAGCTACTAAACAGAAGCGAACAAGAGTGACCAAATATGTCAGGAGCTGACTTTTATAGAAATACTCAAAATCAGCAGCAACTGTTAATCATAGGAAACCAAAACCAGGACATGAGAATCAGTATACTCTTTTCACTGGAAAAAAACCACCATTTATTACCTTTCTGTTAGTGCTGCAACACAGACTAGGTAGATTATTCTCTGTACAGAGTATCGTTCATTTAATCTGAATTTAAAATGCGGCACTTCGTTTTCGCGTTGTTTAAATGAAGTTGATAGCCCAGCTCTCCATTATTCTGAGATCTTGCTCTGAATCAGAATCAAAACACTATGCTGAAAAGAAAGCTCTGTCCTGCCAGGTTTTTTGGCAGAGAAACAAGTCTCACTGGGAACGTGGGAAAACGTGTTTTCCTTCTCCTTCCCACTAACTTGGTTAACATGGTTCCTCATGTGGGTCAAAGCCATCTCCCCTACAACCACACGAGTTAGCAGCCAGGCAGGGAACAAGCTTGAATTTAAAAAGGTGACGCATGTTCTAAGAAGTCTCTTCAAAGGCTATCTTTGGTGTGAGCAAGTCCACTGATACTTGAATAGTAAAAAAACCCTTCAAGACAGACATTTTTACAAAAGTACACTTGGGTCACCATGCCTTTTTGCTGTCTTGCATTTTGCCGTCCTCCTCCACCACAAATAATCTTGTCATAAAACAGCTCCTGAGACGTGCTGAAAAATACCTGACAATAATCTAACATACAATTTCAAGGTGTCGTTCAATTCCTACTATTTCAGTATCAGTAGAAACCATTGACCAATTTTGTTACTGCCTGTAAGTACTTAAATTATTAAGTAAAACGATATTATGATTTGCTTGTACACTTCTCTCCCCTCTTCTTTCCAATGAAAACATAAAACCCCTAGAAGAAACACAAAGCTTTATGTGGAAGCCAAACAACTGCACGGATACACCTTGCGATCAGAGCTCTCACATACAGAAGACGATGTTGAAAGCACATCTCATCCCGGGGATACAAACTGCACACCTTGCTTTGCAGTTCTCAGCAGATTTCAAATGCTCTTGCTGAGATACCTGACTTTAGCAGAAAGCCTTCACCTTTCAAGTCCCACGGGGGTTGCACAAACAATGCTCACATTTGGAAAGATGGCTTCTCTAGTAGCAAGTTCAAGCAAAATGAAAAAAGGCATACACCTTGCTCTTCCGGAGTCTCAACCTGCAACACAGCACTTCCTCACCCAAGTTATTCAGAGGCATGAACAGGTCCATGAAGACCAACTGCACTAAACTCACACTGTAAGTGCTTGCTGAATGAAGAACTTAGAAAAAAACACCCTTTTTTTCAGCACAGCATAAAGAACTCGATACAAATCTCTTTGAAGTTGATTGAGTACTCCCACTTGCTTTTCAAGAGCCGAGCCTGACTCCCACTAGAGTAAACATGTATTACTGAATACTTACTGTTTCCTCATTTGTTAACCCAATGTGAAAATCACTCAAAGAAAAACCGAACCTTTCTGCCTTGAGTTCCTGTACGTTTGACACATGCAAAGCAAGATGAGAATCTTTCCTAAAAAAACATTTTTTTTGCCATTATTAGGCCAACAGAGGGTTCTTCCCTGTTCTTGAGAAAAAGGCACAACAAGGCTGAAGAAATTGAAGCTTTACAGTCATCCTACTACTGGCTCCCAGAAAACAATAGACAACAGCATCATAAGGCTCTGTGAAAAATGGGAGAGGAACAACTGAATGATAATAAAGCCGTGGAAATACAAAAAGATGTATAATAAACAGATTAAGCTATACATTTTTCAGAGAGAAATGTATGCAGGAAACTTTGCCATAAACATTTTAGTGAATGGCCTACATTTCTATATGCTGCCTGTACAGACACTATTATTTTCTTCACCTACATGTTGCTGAAAAGCAAATTAGCAAATCTGAACATATACAAAATTGTGTTTAGAAAAAGTACATCAAGGAGCTTTGCAGCCCTGAAGCCGTTTTTTATCAGAAATAAATCAACAAAACTGTGAACTGAAGGCATGAGGAACCCAAATAAGAGGCCTGGAATTACAGCTTCTAAACAGAAAGGATAAAATACCTCCCTCCTTTTTTGACAGTCCCTTTCATACGGCCAGGATAAATTTTGGGAACGGTGCAAGGAGGGAGAAGACAAATTTTAACTGGATCAGGGCAAGGGTAAAGAAACAATCCCAGAAAAGGGTTGCAGCAGGTACCGCTGCTTTAGCAGTGACTTTTAAGTACCAGATTTCAGTTCCCTTCTGAAACAACGAACATGTATTACAAAGCTGCAGTAAATCCAAATACCACATACTAGACCACACAAGCAAGAGCAGGTGTGCGCTATTTACATACACAAATCCAATGGACGGCCACAATTGGAGAACATCCTGAAGAGAAAGAGGCAGTAACGCACCACAAAAGAAAATGCATATGGTAGAGTAACTGGAGTGACTGTATTTGCTAGTTTCGCTCCTGTTCAGCGGGCATATGTATTATGTTTTTCACAAAGGTGGGGAGAAAAAGGGGAAATAAATTTAATTTTTTTCTTCAATTCTCAGCTTCCCAAATTACATTGGTTTTCACTGTTTGTCTGTTTCACAAATCTGAAAGTTGCTCCTCATTGCGGCAGCAGGGAGATTTCAGTACATAAGTTTATATAAATATTTTTTTACTATGTATACAATGTGTTCTCCTAGAAGTAAATTAATGCACATCCAGATGTTCAGATAAGTATACCAGCCCCTAAATGTCACTGGAGCTATGGCATTATCACTGAAATATTTAATCTTGCAAATCTGAAGGCAATGGGAATTTATTTCTGATGCATTTTTCTTTTCTTTTTTTTTTTCCCCAGTTGATCTAAGGGAGTTGAATGGTGAAATACAGAAACATAGTCCTTTACTACTCTGGTGCCCATGGGCTTAATATACGTTGTTTCCCTGCATTCCTATGCCAAAAACCAGCTGAACAATCCCTAGCTGTACCCACTTAATATACTCCATACAGGACAAGTACTTTCTGCTTATCAGCTGTTGACTTTGTGCGTTACATCTTCTCACCTCCCCATTCCCCACTTCTAACGCTCCTACACACTATTTATTCTTCACTCCCTTCAAAAAAGCTGAGTCTGATGCTGAGTCTTCAAAGCAAAGAGGATTTTTAAAAAGTCTACCGAGAAGACAAAGCGAGCATTGCGCACACCCACTGCCACAAATAGATCCTGAATGCACCTTCAGGAGCTCTATTATTCACTGAAGTCACTAACCCCTGGCCAAACTGTCCCTTCTACTGACGATAATGTCCTACCAGTTTCCATTAACTGCAGGCCTGAAAAAGCATATTGCTCGCAAACACTGGCTCCTTCCCTCCCTAGGTCAAAAAACAAAGGAATAAACCATTACCGGAGGTCGTTAGCTGATTTGATTGGCAAGACAGAAGGACAGGCAACTATATCAGCAAGTGATTTCTAACAGGTTCTCTGCCCTGCCAGCACCCTCCGCTTTCTGCAAATTCAGCTGCATTCACTGCAGCCCCAGAAACACAGAAGTGACAGCGTTATTTACTTGCTGCTAAAAACACAGAGTACATGTACTGAACTGGGTCACCAGAACAGCTAAGCTGTACACCAAGGCGGCACAAATTATGCTCCTGGTTGTCTGACAGAGCACTCTCAGGTATCCTGTGTGGCACCATCAAAGTGAAATAGCACTCAGGTGATACTGCCTACTGCTGCAGCACTTGACACCCTAACACACCCTGCTAAGGTCTACAACTCACCGGTGAGAGGCCAAGGACACCCGACTGGAGTCACCAGCTGTAAACGTCCAACACCACATCCCCACAACCAGTGGGCAGAGCAGGAGTGCAAGCAGGTCCTCCCCCTTTCCAGCAGTAGTTTTTCAGGCCTATCTAGGATCAGCTCTGGAGCACTGGATTAATTGATGGGGGGCTGAGGCGCGGAAGGGAGGAAAGTTACTTTGAGTAGAACCTATAGTCAGTCTCCAAAAACCTTGCGCTACCAGTCCTGATCAGAAGAAACCAAAAATACTCCTAAGCAGTGAGCTACAAAGAGCTCGTGAACATGAATTAGTCCATTTTAGAAGACGCACAGAAAATAAATTTGTTTATCTTTTGCATAGAGGTCTGCAGCGGTCTGAGAACACATTGGCACTTCCTCAAGGCATTATGATAACACTATCTAAAGCTGCCCAACTTCAGAGCATGCATTTAAGCAATGCTATGCTGGCTCTTTGAGCACGTCCCACTCTTTCACTAATGACATTTCAACTGAAGGAGCAGAAAAGGATTTGATACACAGCCAACAACAAATTGCCGTACCAGCATTCCCACAATCCGATGGTCTCTCTCACAGCAACGACTTGATTTTTCCTGCCCGCCTGCTACCCTCCAGCACAACTTTTCCCATTTAAAGCCCCCACGACCGGCAGAGAGCGGACAGGCTCCTGCGGCCGCAGGAGAACACCGGGGCACCGGGTTTGGGTGGTCCGGCGCTCGGCGGCAGAGCCAGGGCCGCGCCACCTCCGTCCCGGCTCTCCCGCCGGCGCTAAGGGGAAGGCTC
>VXAK01003670.1:0-20796 GCA_013399435.1 Arenaria interpres | reverse complement strand
GGGGCGGGCAGGCCGCGGCCCGGCCCCGGGGCGCCGAGGAGCGTCCGGCAGCAGCGTCGAGGCCCTGGGAGATAGACTTGGGCTGGGGCGTCTCTGAGGTGCAGACCCCCTGCCGAGCGAGCGGCGCGGTGGGCGCCCCTCTGGTCAGCCGGAGGAGACCATCAGCAGTGAATTTCAGAAATAGAGGGAGAGCTGGGGGGGTTCAGCCTGGAGAAGAGAAGGCTCCAGGGAGACCTTAGAGCCCCTTCCAGTCCCTAAAGGGGGCTTAGAAGAAAGACGGGGACAAACTTTTAGCAGGGTCTGTTGTGATAGGACAAGGGGTAATTGTTTTAAACTAAAAGAGGGAAGATTTAGATTAGAAATAAGGAAGCCATTCTTTACAATAAGAGTGGTGAAACCCTAGTCCAGGTTGCCCAGAGAGGTGGTAGATGCCCCATCCCTGGCAACATTCAAGGTCAGGTTGGACGGGCCTCTGAGCAACCTGATGTAGTTGAAGATGTCCCTGCCCCTGGCAGGGGGGTTGGACTAGGTGGCCTTTAAAGGTCCCTTCCAACCCATGCTATTCTACCATGAATTCGTGGTACGGCGAAGGCCTTGCTGCGTTTCAGCCGTGCTCGGGGCGCGTGCTCACCTTGCCATAGCCGCGGTGCAGTTACAGCTCTTCTGAATTTGCAGGTTCGTAGCAGCTACCGGCCACAGCCAGGGCAGGAGGCCTTGATCCCTTCAGAGAAACGGGCAGGGCTTTCCCTAGGGGAGCCAGACCCTGCAAAAGTGGATTGACAAGCAATTACTCATGGGCTTCATGATAAGAGCAGATCTCCCCCTGAGAAAGTTAAGCAGTCTAGAAGTGTTTACCGGTATTGAGACTTCTGGGAAGCACTTTTCTGGCTGCCGCTACTCTGGCGGTCTCCATGTCAAAGCAGCCCTGAGTATTATCTCTTAAACAACAGCCGAGGCCTTTTGATTGATGCACCTTCTGTAAAACTTCTGTAAACAAAGTTACTTTCTGTAAAACGGATGATACTAGCCCAATGAAGAAAAAGGTGTGGATACCAAGGCCCTGATCTTGTGAATGTTCACGTTTCCATATAACTTCACCGTTTTAAAAGCAGACACCAAACTCCCCCGTGCTTCTGCGATGCTCAGCCAGCCAGGCACGGAGCGTGAGTCCTACAGGTGCCCAACTCAAAATCCCAAAGTAGTTTCGGAGCCATTTTAGCTCCCATTTTAAGTCACTGACCGAAAGAAAGGCTGCTCCTTAATCTGATCCAAAGTCCTTACAGTTACTTAAATACGATTTTATTACAGAGTTTATGCTATTTAGTGGATATTAAATTCCACAAAAGCCTTTTAAATGCTAGCTCAGTCCATTCACAGCATGTCCCAAATTGATTATTTAAGTAATGTCTCTAACGTGGTTAAAGGTGAAAATCATCCTATCGTAATAGTGAAAATACTGCCGCAATGACAGTCCATTCCCATGCGAAATACCGTGTCCCAAAACATCCTGATGCTTCACCGCAGGGCCTGGGGACCAAGGTTCTTTAAATACATCTGATCCTTAAGACCAACAGGGAAATTCTTGCAGAGCCTGACAGCTTTTGGATAAGGCCCAACATGCCAGAAGGTGGTCTATAAAGTTGTTTTTTTCTCATCAGGTAGAAAACAAAAAGCAAAGGTCCATCACCCAGCACACGCTTTATTCCTCAAAGATTTCAGAAAATACAGGGCTTTGGACTGAGTTCAAGATCTATTCCGGGATCTTAATAAGGACCCTCACAAGAAACCAGGTGGAGTTTGTAGAGGCCTTCTACTGCAAATGCATTCAGGAAACTGCCTGAGCCTCTGTCAAAACTACTTAAGGGAATTGAATTTTTAAATTACCCTGAAGCAGAGCATGTAACATTGTTAGCTCTGTGCAAACAGAGATTATTTTCTTATTAGAGTATTAATTCTCAGAAGTGGAGAGGAAGATAAAAAAAAACATAAACCTACCTGCAAGCACGGTTCAGTCCTGCAGTGCTTACGCACAAAAACAGTGCTTGTCTGAATGAGTAATCCCACCAATTTTAGCTGGGATTTACACATCATACCCTGAATTAGATATGTCTGAATCAACTCAAGTGTGTATCCATAGAGCTAGAGGGAGATTTGATTGTTTTTCTTGTAGCTTTTAATGAGATTCTGTGACTTTTCAACCTGAGGTACAATCCCTAATGTTCTAGACGACACCGTGGCTCCGCTGAAGTCAACAGCAATTTTCAAGTTTACCTCAGTGTTATTTGAACTTCCCCTTTTGTACTTTAAAAATTACTTTTCTGTACAAGACAAAAGGACTTCAGAGGTCAGTTCTGTGAACTGGGGGTTATTTTATTCTCCTGTAACTATTTACTCAGTCATGGAACTAGTTTATGAGATAAGAGGTTCAAACTCTACTTCAAGCATTACAGCAAATATCTTTCCTACAAAGATAAGACTATTTTAATATCGGTTTAAAACAGAAACGACACCTGAATTGGGGGAAGAATCAGCACCTTCACTTTTCTCCTTTGAGTTGGGAGTGTAATTTACCTGTTTATGACATAACCTAGATGAAGCCCCACTGGTCTGAATGCATTTTTACATCTGTCTTTAGCGACAATTTTGCAACTTTCACCTTCTTAGTACTGCAAACTTTAAATCTCATTAAATTTGCACCTTTAAAATGTTCAGACAAGCTCAAAATGAATACTTTTCTAAAGGCTTTTCCACATTTACTTTCTGGTTTGTGAGCCTTTCTGGCTCAGATGACATTGCTATGAAGGTTAGCAATTTACCACTTCTTAATTAAAATAAAAATGTACATTATAGGTAAAAAGAGGTGTGTAAAGTGCATACACAGTTTATATTTTTAGCATGCTTACAACTATGAATTAATTTCATGCTTTTTTGTAACTGCTGGGGTGCTACATTGTAGTTACAGTCATGTTAAGAGTTTACAGAAATCCCTGAAAGCCTCTTGGGCACAAAACCCAGAAGTTCTCGTGAACTTTTAAACCTGGTGGTATGAAAAAGTGATAACTAACACTGTTAGAAACAACCACAGGAGGGACAGAAAAGAAATTGACTGGGTAGTGGATGCTGTTGATTTCATGAACCCTAGCTAATAGAGCAAGAGGAGATTGTCTGTTACACTTCTCAGTATAAATCTTATTTGACACCTTTCAAGAAACTCAAGAAAATGATTGTGATTGTTCCTCAAAGGCTTGTAGAATGAAGAGGCTTAAAATTGCCAACCGTTTTGCCTTTTAAAACTTTGCCTGCAAAATGCTTTGGACTTGATTGAAAACATAAAACGCAGACATGTTTCAGTGGAAACCATGTAAACTGTCTCTATAAAAGCAGGCGTAGTTTGATAAAACTTTACCTCAATGTTTATATATTAGAACTCCTACTTACATAGTTTTTTTCTCCTTACAAGAATGTCATTCATAAAGATATAACAATATAGACTTTAATTACATGATCATATTCTATCTTTCCAACTAGGCCCCATTCCTCCTTTCCTGAAAATTGGTTGAACTGCTCTCAGAAGAGAACTATTCATTTTGTTGCCCACATGTCTACGATATATTTAAGTTACACTAATATTAACTGATTTCATTTTTCACTACGCCTTTTTGAGACAATGGTATTGTATTTTGCCTATTTGCAGATAGGAACCCGACACACAGGAAAAAAAAAAAAAGGATAAAAGCAGCCATTTATTGTCCATTGTGAGGTACCTAAGAAAATTTGAGTGCTCAGCAATTTGCAGCACTTGATGTTTTCCAAATGCGGCTGCCATTGATTTTTAGCTGCAATTGTGATTATTCAACATTTCAACAGGGAGTTGAGTAAGGTTCTAGAAAAACAAGAAAAACACATGATCGAGTATGAAAAGTTATTTTACATAGCGTGCAGAACCTCCATTAAACACTTTGTCGCACAAGTAGGAGTAGACTCTGGTGAACATAGGGAAATTCAGTTGTCTTAATCAAGAGATTTTCTTTCTTTTCTTGACATGTTCTGACACATTCACTACATATATTTAAAAATACGTGTGTACACACACGCACATACATACATACATATGTGCTTCTGCGTGTGCGTGTGCATGTGCCAAGTGAAATAGGGCCATATACACAACAGTTGTCTTGGCTGCGCAGCCCCGATTCAACACAAAATCCAGTATGCTCAGAAAAAACATGTGTGGTCGTGTCATTAAAGCTTTTGCATGGACAGGAATGGGGCCAAATGGATTTTGGTTTGGATCAGTAATCTAGAAGCTTCTCCTTCCACATAATTCTTTCCCTACTTTGTTAAAAAGTAACATTACTATTATTAAAGAAATGCCAAGGTCTGATATTGCAACTGACCCCTTCTAAAGAGCTGGAACCTTTCCCACCCTTACACAGGACACTACCACTTCCCGGTGGCAGATGGCTAGTAGGCTGTCACCACTTACCTCACCAGTGCTAGAAGTAATGAAACTCTGCCTGAAGGCTTCATCCACGTTTCTGCAATAATTATAGTGAGATTCAAAGGTCCTGAGATCAGGTTCACTTGGGCAAAAGTCCTGATCCAACCCCAAAGGTTTGGTCAGATACGTCGCTAGGTGCTGAGGCTCTGCCACTATAATGTGGGAGTCATTGCCTCGACCTGGGGTCCTATTGCCTTAACGTGGGGCACCATCACCTCAAGGTGGGTCACTGTCACTTCATCCTGGGGCACTATCTTCTCAATCTGAGGCACCATCACTTCAGCATGTGGGCCCAACAGTTCAACACGAATCCCCATCACCTCGGCCCAGGACACCATAGTCTCAACCAGGAGCTGCATCACCTCAGCATGTAGTCCCATCACCTCAACCCGAAGCACCATCACCTCAGCATATGAACCCACCACCTCAACCTGGAGGCCTATACATCAATCTAGGGACCATCACCTCAACTCGGGGCATTATCACCTCAGCCTGGAGCCCCATCATCTCAACCCAAGGCACCATCACCTCAGTATATGACTCCACCACCTCAGCATGGAGGCCTATCACCTCAATCTAGGGACTGTCACCTCATTTTGGGGCACTATCACCTCAGTCTGGAGCCCTATCACCTCAATCTAGGGACCGTCACCTCAGTTTGGGGCACTATCACCTCAGCATGGAGCCCTATCACCTCAGTCTAGGGACCGTCACCTCAGTTTGGGACAATATCACCTCAGCCTGGAGCCCTATCACCTCAATCTAGGGACTGTCACTTCAATTTGGGGCACTATCACCTCAATCTAGGGACCGTCACCTCAGTTTGGGGCACTATCACCTCAGCATGGAGCCCTATCACCTCAGTCTAGGGACCGTCACCTCAGTTTGGGGCACTATCACCTCAATCTAGGGACTGTCACTTCAATTTGGGGCACTATCACCTCAGCCTGGAGCCCTATCACCTCAATCTGGGGGCTGTCACTTCAATTTGGGGCACTATCACCTCAGCCTGGAGCCCTATCACCTCAATCTGGGGGCTGTCACTTCAATTTGGGGCACTATCACCTCAGCCTGGAGCCCTATCACCTCAATCTGGGGGCTGTCACTTCAATTTGGGGCACTATCACCTCAGCCTGGAGCCCTATCACCTCAATCTGGGGGCTGTCACTTCAATTTGGGGCACTATCACCTCAGCATGGGGCTCCATTACCTCCACCTGGGGCACCACCATGTCAGCCTGAGGCACCATCACCTCCACCTGGGAGCCCCATCACTTCAGCCTGGAGGCCACATCACCTCACCTTTGGGGCACTATCGCCTCAGCATGGGGCGCCATCGCCTCTGCGGGAGTCCCAGCTTTCTCCCCGCTTCCTGCGAAACCGAGAGAGGCGGGAGGGAAGGTAAGAATTGGAGCTCCCCGGTGGGGAGGTCCCGGCCCCCGGCTGCCTTCCCGCCCCCCTCAGGCACCGCCTTTCCCCGCCCGACGACGCGAGGGGGCCGGCCCGGGCTGCTTAGGAGCCGGGCATCCAGACGGCGGCCGCATCGCTGCGCGGTTCCTCCTTCCCCTCCTCTCTCTTTCTCTCTTCTCCCGTGCCCGTGAGTATCCACCGTGGCTGCCTGCGCGGTTACCACAACAAAGCCGGGGCGGGGGGGGGAACACGGCGGCTGCGGGTTTCCCGGGGGGCTGCCGGCCCAGCCCGGCGGCGGGGCCTCCGGTGCCTCCTCCCCACAGAGAGCGGGTGCGTGGCGGTTGGGGGCGGCCGGCATTTTCCTCCTCCTCTGCCTGTGGTAATTTTTGCCAGATCAGACAAGGTGGGAGACGTATTTTGTTTGTTTGGTTTCTTTAAAATACGTGTATGTTTTTTTAATCGCTAAATACTTTATGGTTTTGCTTTTTTCTTTTTATTTTAATTTGCTGTCTTTCTACTCGGCTCCCTGAGCGACACGTATGTAGGTGTCTCCCCGGCGAGTGCCACACGCTATATTTGGAGGGCTTCGCCTGGCGTTGAGCCGCCGGAGTTTAGTCACGCTGCCCAAAACACATCGTTTTATGCCTCGCTTCAGCGCCCTGCCTGCCTTCCCCTTCCTCACAGGGGCTGGAAAAGAGGTGGTGGGGGGGTGGTTTCTGAGGCATCGTGTCCTGTTCCCCCCCCGGCCTTGGCACCATATTCCTTGGCGTTGGGAGCCGGTTACGGCGTCGTGCGGGCCATCCTTCGAGTCACCGGAGTAGGATGCTGGAATATAGAGTGTAGTGAAGTGTTTTGGTTGGGTGGGTGTAATTAGCGGGGATTAAGTCCACTGAAATGATTGTTGTAGGCAGTTTGCCTCGAGCATGTTAAATCGTCGCCAGCAGCCGCATCCTCCGTGGTTTCCTTGGGACGACGGTGCCATAACTCCCCCTGCCTTGCCCTAAAGGTTCCCAAAGTGGGGCTGCCGTTTGGAGAAATAACCAACCACCGCGTCTCCTGGGCCCCGTGGATTTGGGTGGAAACCGCAAAAGAGGTAACTGTGAATCCTGGGCCTTTCTCGGCTGTCTTTTGTGCAGCCCTTGCAGCAGAGCAGAGTGCTGAATTCGTTCCAGAGTATCTCAGTGAGTCGATACAACAAACAGCAACGTGTGTCGTGCTCGTGAAGCTCCGTTTTTTCTAGAGTTTTCACATCATATTAGGGAAATTAGCATCTTAAAATACAGTTTAGCATGGCTTCGGGCGCAGCCTAGTTTAAGGTCACGTTAATTTCTATGCCTGGCTAAAGTTTTTCCCTTACAGTTCTGTTAATCACAGTTTTTCCAGAAAGTGTTTTTATCATAGTATGCAACTGTTTACACTTGTTCATTCTTACTGTAAAACATACATAAAAAGCATCTAGTATTTGCATTTGGACATTTAGGTATTTAAAAATTGTGTGGTTAAAATTTCTATGCAACGTTCAGAGGAACAGCAGGAAGACTGTGGGATGGAATTAATATAACAGAAATAGCAGTGCTAAATTTCTTTTGCATCCCTGCTTCTGTCTGTTATGAGGTGCTCAATATAGAGCATTGAGTACATTGTGCAGATTTTTGCTTCTATGAAAAAATCGTTAATCTCCCTCTTTCTGGGATAGAAAGTGATCGCTGGAATTGTCAATCCAGAGAGAACAAAGTTCCACAAAAAGTTACTTGTTCAGAGGAGCTATCTGAAGACTAAAATGAAGTCATAATTGCTAGAAAGTTAGTCACTTGATATTAGCTCAAGAATGGGCTTGTAAAATAACTGTAATTTAAAAATATTGTTTCCAAAAATTTGGTCTTGGCTTCTGTAATGCTTCAAGCTCTCTCACCACTTTTTCCTGTTTGTTTGGGGTGTGTTGTTTTGTTTGTTCTTTTTTGTTTGGTTGGTTGGTTTCTGGTTTTGTGTGTGTGTGTTTGTTTTTTTCCTTGTGGTGCAGACACTTTCCTTTGTGTTTCTCAGCCTTGATAATCCTTGTAATGGTATTGAATGGAGACCAGAGAAAAAGAGAGAACAAGTGATATGGGGACATTCTCTTCCTTTTCTTGGGACTTCTAAGCTTTTATGACCTACTGGGATTTTTGGTTGGTTGTTGTGCTTGCCTGTGTTTAAAAGGGCATTCAGAGGGTCCTGTGTTTCTGCATAAGCCTTACATGAGCTCGGAAGGGCCATTGGGACTGGAGAGCCTGTTGAGGCTTTGAAAGTGCAATTGGCCAATTTCTTCAGAGACTTGACCCAGCAGCACATACATTCTCTAAGGAGTATTTCAGAATTTGCAGAATAGGTGGCATATAGTCTCTGTGGCAGAGGTGACAGGAGCTACTACGAGCTCCTTAAAGTCTGCTCAGTCAGGAGTTGGGTGATATAATATCAGGTATATTACATACCTGGAGCTTAGAGATAAGAGCCCCAAAGTGAGCCAGCTCCTAGGTATCCCCTTAAATTCATGGGAGATAGACCGCTGTTATGATGGATGTATCTTATTCCTTCCACCAGAACTGCTTTTTAAAGTTTTTTTTCATTCTTTGTTTCCTGCTTTTATGCTGAACCAAGACAGGTGATGGAATGGTCTAAAACATACCGTATGTTCCTTGGCTAAGGTTTTCTCCATCCAACAATCTCAACTGATGTTTAAGTCACAATTCAATGATGGGTATTTGTCATTCTTGAAGTGTTTCATTTTAATAACGTAATAAACACTTTAACTCCAGGAAACCCGATTATATTGAATTTAAAAGACAGCCTAATCTTTCAGCATTTTATCTGATTTTCCCTACTGGTATTTCTCATCTGAAGACATGAACAAGTCATAAAAATATAATGCAAGAGAGGATCTCAAGAAGCCTTTACCTCACTTGCTCCCACCACAGATTCTGAGGAAACATAAATATACTTGGACTGTTCCTAAGTGATATTTGTTTAACCTGTTCTTTGAATACTGATTTGGTGACTGAATTTCTGTACTTCACCCTGCTCATCTGAAGCACACAGTGCTTTTTTCCTCTTACATAGAAATATATTCACTGGAAATGAAAAGCATTGCTTCTTATTGTCAGTGGCTGAGGAGAATGTGATCGCTGTCCCTGTGACACTGTATGTGTATTTTCCAGACTCTGATAATAGGTGTCATCTATTGACCCGCATGGAAGCACATCTACGTGAAGTGATGAGGGAAATGCTGGTGACGCGCCTGTTTGTGCAGTCGGGTCACTAAGGATGTGAGATCCGTAACATTAGAAGCACGTTCATGCTTCTAGTTCAGAGAGCGTTTCTGTTGTTGGAGATGGTTCGTGTGTTGTGCCACTCGGTAAGGATGGCCTGTTGTTCTGGGGTGCGCTGTGATTTATATGCTGCTGAACTCCACTGGTAGTTCGTGAAACGGTAGAGTTGCTTCCTTTGTGGCCCTGCCATCTCCTAAAGGATGGGCACAGAGTCTAACCCAGGGTATCCCAAGGATAAGTGGCATCTGCACAGGTGGTCATTTCTTGGATGAAAGTTTCAATGCTCTTGAACTCTGTTATGGCTCGCTGGAGGGTTTGCTGGTCATTTTCTTGGGATTCTCGGCAGCAAATAGAAGTGAGTAGCTGCGGCCTGTTTAGACTGGCCTGATGGGCATCATCACTACCACCATTTAACATCACTAGTCTCTGAGGTCACCTTTGCTGAACATTTAATGCGTGGGTATGAGTGAAGTCCTGGAGCTGCAGGTCCCCTCCTCTCAGCATAATGTATTGCAGCTTTTCATAGTAGGGGAATGGCTTATTTTTGGCTCAAGAGGAACTACCAAGACAGCCTTTCTTTGTTTTTCTTTGTTTTTCTTTTTTTTCCCCCTCCCTTGTACATTAACTTGAAAGCCTTTGCCCTGCAGTCATCTAGGGCTCTCTGGTGGTCATGTGCTGTCATTTGCTCTACCAGATGATGGCAATTGACTCTGTTCCAGGACTTTCTATTGCCCATTTACTGAACTGAATCCTTGCCTGAAATAGCCAGGAGACTCAGGGCTTTCTGCTGGAATCCTTTTAAAAGTACTCCGAAGTACTTTGGAGCATTTCCAGTGGGCCTGCTTCTGGTTGGAGGGGGAACTGCTGTTCTGAGGGCTAACCTGTCATAGGTTTGGGAGTTACTAAACTGTGTCTTAGAGCATGCAGGGAAAAATCTTTTCCTTTGTGTCCAGCAGAACCAGGGCAAAAATCAAACGAAGAAAACAAACAAGCCAAAAAAAACCCAACCCAAAACAAACAAAAAAAAACAAACCCAAAAACAGAGGAAAAAGGGCAGCAAGGGCTGGGTATATTGACCCCATAGGTTTGAAGTAGTAGGTCTTCTCTCCTTCCTTTTTCTCTAGCTAGGAGAGAGAAAAAGACAGTGAAAGGCACAAAAGAGGCAGCTGAGAATCAGCTGGACAAGTGGTTTCAGGTGCACTAGAAACAATGGTAGTTCTGATCTAAACTTGAATTAGGTGCTGTCAGATCTGGGCTGTGAGGGACCAATGCTGGTTCCACGGCCTCTTTGGGCACGAGTGCACTGCTGTCTCATGAGCCAACAACAAGAAGTTTGTTGTGAGTCAGCAGTAAATACTTTTATGTAGGTTGTAATCTGAGCAAAGGGGTTCACCCCCATGTAGTTATGTCTGGGTGGTTAATCAGCGGCAGCACGTAACTGGACAGAGTCAGATTTTTCTTGAAGGTGCACCCTGGAAGGAGAGAAGCTAATAGTTGCAAGATGTGACATGGGAAATTCTGATTAAAGAAAAAAAAAAATATCACAGCGAGTGTTGTTAAGCACTGGAGCAGATGCCCACATAGGGCGTGAAGTGTTCATCCTTTGAGTTCTTGAAAACTTGGTTGGACAAGGCCCTGAGCAAAAGTAGATCCAACCATGAAGCTCACCCTGCTTTAAGCAGTTGACTGGACTGGATAGTGGATCCCTTCCAACCTAAATTTTTCTATGATTCTAATTCCACATCCTGTCTGCTTTGTGGTGTTTTGCAGAGTAGCTTGGAGAACTAGAATAGTACTAAACAGGCTGGTTGTTTCCTTCATTAGGGGTTTCCCTCAAAGGAAATAGCTTCCTGAGAGGTGTCTTTCCTCCTTTGCATGCACTGTTGTTTGTTGTGGCTTTTTTTTTTTTAAAAAAAAAAAGCTTTAATCAAAGAGGAGGTGGGTAGGGCTGGGTATGTGTGGTTTGTCACATGGCTTGAAGCAGTTACACTGGTTGATCTTTACTGCAGTTGATTGTATCTGAGAACAAACCAGGTTTTGGGTTAGTCTGTTTTACAGGTTTAAAGACTTAATGTTTCTCTGTGTTTCCCGTCTTTTAAACTAAACAGACCGTCAGAAGTTGAACTTTTCTAATTGTCTTTAATTTTATTGCTCTTTTCTAGAATCTTTCAAATTTATTTTTTTTTTTTTAATGCCTAAAGCCAAAAATGAGGAAGGGAGGGAGAAAGAGGAGGGTGGGGTTTGAACTAGTGTGTTTTTACATGGTAACTTGTTTAATGATTGTTATTTTTGAAAACGTTAGGTAGATGAGGGGTTTAGCATTTTCACCCTCTCCCAAGTTCACCATAGAAAGAGGTGAGTTGGCTGTCAGCAGGTTTAAGGGGGCAGGATCCCTGACAGAGGGGTAATAATGGGTAAATAGAGGATTTTGGAGTGTTTTAACATCTGTTATTGACAGTATAAATCTTTTAATTAAAACACTTTAACCTTCTAACCCTTTAGTTCTCAAAGACTTGTTTCTGCTCTCTCAGATCAGGAGGGTGGGTCTATGTGCTGAAGAGGTAGAAATTTCCAGCTGAAAGGAGAGGTGGCACCTGTGGGAGCACTAATTGTGTGGGCTGGGAGAAGGTCACTGCCTTGGTTACTTTGTTCAGTATCAAGTACACTTACAAAGCAAAATCAATAACCCTAAACCAGAAGGTGCCTTATTGGAGCTGCGTACTACGTTATTATTGCTTCTGATACTTTACACATATGTTTGTTAATACATCCTAAGATGAAGTCTGTTCCTTTTCGTTGCAGGAAACATATTGTTGGCTCATGTTGAGTGTGCTGTATCAGTGCTGTATGATGGCCTTTGTGGTGATGTACAGTATGCATGCAGAAATTGCTGATTCAGCCCACTGTGTGCTTAAGGGGCTTGTTTTCTACTTTTATTAGTCAGAATCTTAACATGTCCTGAAAGCACTCAGGTGTATGGTATACAAATTCACAGAGTGTAGTGTTCTGTGTGCTAGGAATTTATATGTTACTAGATGGAAAGAAAAACAAAAAACATCTTTCCTCTCTATATGAACTATCCTCTTCCTTGATTATGAGAGTAGAATGCTTAAAAAAAAAAAAGTTCATCACAGCTTGTAGTTTAATGTTGAGCTTTTTCTTTTTTTTCCTGTGATCTATTTCAGTACTCTCTGACGTGTGTATTTCAGATGGCCTGCATTTAAAAAAGTGAGAGATTGATTGGATAACTTTAAAGTTTAACTGAGGTTAAAATAGCTTGAATCTGCACTGGGTACTTAATGTACTTCATAGGTGTTAGTTTCTAACGTTCAAAAAATGTTATCAAAAGGCAGTATATGTCCAAACACAAACCCACACCTAAATCTGTATCCTCGCTATATCACTTTTTATGTGCTGTCACTTTTTCCCCTTGTTTGAGATACCTTATATTGCAGCCATGCCTGAAGGCCTGCAATTAGGCGTCACCCACAAAAGTATTTCAGGTGGTGCTGTAGTTGGTGGAGGAAAAACACTCTATAACATTTAGCATGAATAAGGTCTTGATCTTTGTTTAACGTGGAGGAGAATGTTAAAATGCTGCTTGTCCTTTGGGCAGTGCAGCAGCAGTTAAGGGGTTGGCCTGTGCAGGAGTGGTCTTTGCTCCTCCAGTGGCCACCTGGGGAGACATGGATGTGGTCTCAGTAGGTACTCGGATGCTCACTGTGTCAACCTTTTGATGAGAGAGTGTGTGTCCCTCCTGCCCTGACAGCCAGACTGAGGTTCTCCATGGCTGCTCCACCACTGCTTTCTGATGTTAAGTGGGTCAAGCCTGGTGTTTACAGGTGAAGGGATTAAAAAGTGTTATAAACTAAAGGGAACTGCAGTGAGGAAGAGACAAAGATGAATGGGTGTTTGGCTGGGGTAATGGGGGGGTGTTACAAGAAATAAGGGGAGAGAGGTAGAGAATTACTGTGGAGAAGAAAATACTACAGTAAAAAAAAAAGATGTGACATAATTAATGGCCAACCTGCTCATTTGAGTTGAACATGTTTGTGTTAGAGGGTTTCATGGCAGAAAGCCACAGAAAGCATATATTATTTTTTTTTTTGGTAATTAAATACAATGGTCATTAGAATTAGCAGTTAATAGTATTTCCCTAATGGCAGTCTTCTTGGCATTTCAGAATATCACTTACTGATTCTGTATTTTAACAATTGATGATATAGCAGAACTGTGTATTTCTCCCAGAAATAGAATTACGCTCTGCCCTGTGTATAAAGGGATGTGAGTGTGTGTGTGTGCACGCACAGCCAAGTTATTAATTTAGGCATGGTTTATCAGCAAAGTTGCTGCTTCTTGGCAAATTCCAGCTCCCTTAAAGACGTTCCAGATGCATGAGGGCAATAGGAACCAAGAGTACCATCTCTTCATTTCCTCTTGTTTGTTTTTAATGGAGCTACAGAATTAATTAATGTTTAGTTTGTGAATGATTAAGAGTGTCAGTGAGAGAAATTGACCAGCACAGCATGCCTGTTTTCCATTAAGATGAAGGCTAAAATCGTTAGGGGGCTGTGGCAGAAAAGCGGAAGGAGCGTTTGGCAATGGAATGACTGGTGTTAAAACTGCAGCTCCTTGGGCAGAGTCAGGCTGCTGAACTGCATTTCTGCTGTGACAGTGGTTGATGCCCAGGAATCAGTTACGGCTCAGTCTTCATGGAAAACAACCCACTAGCAGGTAAGCTATTCCTGAGTCACGCAGAGTGGGAAGATGTGTGCTCCTTGGCTGGAGCTGGTGGTGGAAAGGAATGTACAGCCTCCCCGCTACCTTTTGCCACGGTTTTGACTCAAATTCCATCCTCGCTTAGGAGATTGTGTTCAGAAAAGAGACATCTGAGAAGTTGTGGCGTGAGCACGTATTCTGTACAGCCAGTGAGATACTCTTTAGTTCAGTCCCCTTTGCTGGACTAGCGTTACATAAACTAAAATATCTGGATGTGTGTATTACACTAAACAAAATTTTATATTTCAAGCTGTACTAGTTGGTCTGCGCTCACCTGCAGAACCTGCCTTTTGCCTCATCCCCTTATGCTCTTACATGTACAACAGTTCTATACAGTATAGTCAAATCTATATATCTGAGACAAGTGAAATACACCACATTACTTACCGCCCAGTCATAATCTATCTGAAGCTACAGACTGGTGAGACCTTAAGCAATAAAAACCTTGCATTGTAGATTTTGTTTTAATTTTAACACTGTACTTCCTATATTAATTTTCCTCATAGCATTGACTTTGCCAGAGTTGTACTTGCTAAATAATTCATGATGTGTAATCTGCAGGTGATGCCAAAAAATTCTGCTTGGTTCCCTTCTGGTTTAGGTTACATAAGGTAGAAAATTAAATGTAAATAGCATGTTACTCTCCTGATTTTTTATTTTCTATTGTGAATGTTTTGATATATTAAAATTCATTATCCTTTTAGGAAACTGCTCTAAGAAAACTTTTAGGAATTCACGTGACGGTTGGGCATTGCAGACTATGCAAGCTGCCTGAAGCCAGGGATCACATGAAAAATTTCCAAATTCCATGCAATATTTCAAAATTAAGAGTTCCCAGGTGCTTTTGGCCTTTGTTCTGTTGCTCTTGGAGGAGCTCAGTGCTTTAAAAAACTTTCTCTTCATGGTACCAAAGTTGACCTCTGCTTCTATTGTTTAATAGCACTTTCAGCTTTATACATAGACCTAACCTTATTTGGTCTTTTTTCAGTTCTTTGGCTTTGTGACTCTCAAAACCATAGGAGATTCCACACCTTCTGCTTTTAAGGCTTATGTTGTGCTTTTTGTGTTTGGGATGCATATTTCAAATTCCTCTTAAACTGAGTATTATTTGAGAAGCAGCAAGATAACTGAGTGACATAGACCTTTAATAATTCTGTATTTTGAAGTAATTTTAGCTAGAAGCTTCCTTGGGGTTAGTCTTGCAGTTTCAAAGCAAGTTTAGGAATTCCTTTTTCACCTTTGTTTGCCATGGCAACAAGCTATATGTGGTTTAAGGGAGACCATCCATCTTGTAAAAGTCTGGTTCTCCTGCCTTGGATAGTTACTTCCACTGTCTTTGTTGGTTTCCTTGGCTCTGAGGAATATTACGCATTTATTGACCACAGCTTACAAAATTTGTATAAAATCTATTGTAAATAGTAGGAGAAAAGTACTGCTGGCTAGATGGGAACAGTAGTCTTTGATACTGGCTAATTTTGTGTGGTTGTGAGGTGTTTGGGTGTTTTTATTTCAACAGTGCGTGTATCCTACTGATGAGTGAAAACTTTCATATCCCCCCTGCCATATGCATAGGATCTAACGCCATATATTTCTGCGAGAAGCATCACAATAGCAGCAGATTTGTAGAGCATAAGTTAGCATTGAGGACCTGATATCCACACTGTGTATTTGGGCTATCCATAATCTGGTCCCAGGGACCGAATGGTGACTGCTGGTTTAAGTGCACTAGGTTTGTGCCTGGAGCACACTTTAAAGCTTAGTTTCATCTGAAAAAAATCAAATTTGTTCACTGTACTATGTAGTGTGAGTTAGAGAGCTGCCAAGAAAAGCAGATTCCTGATCCCAACTAAAACATTAACATATAGAGCTATGGATCATTTGATGTAAGTTGAAATTGCTCCTGCTGTACCTGCTGGAAGTCTGCAGTTTGAATGGCTGTGGCAGCTGAGATGGTGACCATCACATACAAACAAGGTTTTTAATACAAAATCCAAACTAATTATGGCTCATTAGTGGCTCTAGCTTAAAATGGCTCTAACTAAAGGGATAAAATACGACACTTCAGTTGCTTGTTTGTAATAGTTAAGACTCTTTAGCCATTAACAATGTTTGACTGATTTCCTTAGAGTAAAAGTTTTGAAATCATGATGGTTTTTGTTGGCTTAAAGTTTTTTGGTCTAACGTGTAAGCTGTGTACGACGTGGCGGCACTAAATTTCTTTATGGGACTCTCTACGGAGTTGACTCTAGCAACATAAGGATATTAGGAAAAAATTCTTTACCATGAGGGTGGTGCAACACTGGAACAGGTTGCCCAGGGAGGTGGTTGAGGCCCCTTCCCTTGAGATATTCAAGGTGAAGCTCGACGAGGCCCTGGGCAACCTGGTCTAGTTGGGGGTGTCCCTGCTGACTGCGGGGAGGTCGGACTAGATGACCTTTGCAGGTCCCTTCCGGCCTCGACCAATCTATGAATCTATAACATAGTTAATTGCAGAATTATAAATTACTAGAGCCAAAAGAGTAAAGAACACAACTACTACACTAAAACTGTACTTGGAGCTGGTTTTATGCTGATCTTTGGAAACCTTTTCTGATGGTTGCAGGTGGCACTTCGTATTTCGCCATGGACCAGTTTGAAGATGTATCAGATGGTGAAGTAGATCATGCTTTCTTTGACAGCGATTTTGAGGAAAACAAAAAGAAAGCTGAAGAAAATGGTGAATGTATAGAGAAAGGAAATACAAGTGCAGCTCTTGATGACCCTGATTTAGTTTCTAATCCAAAGGATGCAAAGTGTTGTGAGGAGGAAAGTGAAGAAAAGCAGAAGGATTTGCAGAAGGATCAGCCCCTAGAAAACAACACAGATAATCCTGGAGATGCTTCATCTTTGTCAGTTTCTCTAGTTGCAGAGAATGCAGGGACATCTGGAGTGACATTTGCAGCAAGTAGAGCAACGCAGGAGAACATTCCTGCTGGAATCCCCAAAATAGTTAAAGAACGTGAAGAAGATTATTATACAGATGAAGAAGATAGCAGTGATGATGGCAAAGCCCAGAAGGTTAGACCAAAATCAGCTAAGCAGTCAAACAACATAAAAAAGGCTAGCAAAAAATATATTAATATTAGCTCCTCCTCCTCTTCTTCATCCTCCTCATCTTCCTCGTCCTCATCCTCAAGTTCAGATACAGATTGTTCTGATACAGATTCTGATAGCTATTTATCAGGTTTATCTTGTTCTTTCTCAAAGAGGAGTGCTTGTAGGAACGATCTTCTGTCTCCAAAACAAAAATTCAAGTCAGCACTGAAATTAGCAGAAGGAAAACCAAAGCTCAGTGACTACTTGGAGGAGTCTGAAGACACGGTGACTGACGTAACCCCTCTGTCAACTCCAGACATCAGTCCTATCCAGTCTTTTGAACTTGCAGCATCAAACGATAAGAAACTAAAAATAAAAAGACAGGAAAATGTGAACCAAGAATTATATGGTAATTTTGAAGAATTTAAGTACGACGTGAAATTTGTAAAACCTATGGGGTTGGGAAACCCTATCTTATATCTGTATTTTTTTCATTAGATTCCGAGTTTGATCGCAGATATAGTCGAAAAGTCTTGCACGATGCCATGGACCTGAATCAGCTTTTGAAAGGTGACTCTTCTATTTTTCTTTTTATAAATTATGACGTGTATTTTGTTGAAAACGATTAAGTTCTGCTAGAAGAGAATAAGGTTTTAATGTGCCACGTGTATTTTTAAAACTGGCTTGTGATTAACCTGTGTTGATCTAATCTTTTGAATTTTTATGTATGTAAATAGTACTGATTCTAGAGTAGAAAGAAGAATGTATATGAGCACGTATTGATATGCATATACCTAGAAGTAAGATACACAGATGGGGTGAATTTCTAAATAACATTTGATATATTAACAAATTGAATAAGAAGACTGCACACGCATTTTGAGAAATCAAGGTTTACTGAACACAACTTAATATTTAAATTAAAACATCAACCTTTCTGATAAAATGCTGGGTTAAAAGACAGTCCAAAACTATATTGCATAATGTAGTTTTAAATAGTATTCATCTACTTCAACTTTGGTACCTTTCTGATAATGTAATGGAATTATTTGAAATTCTTCTTCTGAACTAAGTGTCTGCCTTCTAAAATACCACAAAGTTGAGTAAAGGTATTTTAAAGAGAAAAATGACATTTCGTTTTTACTAGAACTTGAGTGGTTGCTTCTTGCCAATAGATTTGCTAAATCTGAATTAATATATTTAGTAAATCTTAATAATGAAGTCTAAGAGAGGAAACTTGGTATCTCTTTTACTGCATTCATCGCGAACCTTCATTGTTCAAGGTGAGAATGCATGGAATGATCTCACGTGCGCATCTAAAGGTCTACACAGTGCTTTTGCACTTGTTTTCATCTCCTGGACTTTTCAAGAGTAAAATCTATAGAATAAAAGAGGCTTGGCTGAAGAAATCTGCTGATCTCAAGTGAGGAAAGCCTCTTACAATCTAAATCTGGTACATTTTGACCTATGTTTGCTGTATTGCAGTAGGTCTGGCACAGCTAAAACTGTGTGTGTTATCTTGCTTCACTCTGCACCTTGCCAGACTGAGCCTCTACTGAGTAAAGCTTTAAAATAAATTGTATGCATCATTTAACTTTCCTGTAAGTAGAAAGGAGGATTTTGCTTGCATGGAAGTTCTTCTGATGGTAAGAAAAGCAGAGTTATCCATCAAGAAAGGTAGAGCTGATTCTCATCTCTGACAGTCCTTGTGCTCCAGCAACTATTTTGTACTAGAAAAGTCTCCAACAGCTTGTCAATGTTGTTAGAAGAGTTGTTGCTAGGCAATTGAAATTATGATGTCCTGCATCTTTATTTGTTCCCTGATAGCAAGAAGCTATTTAATAACTGGTGATTACGGAAGGATTCATCTCATCCCTAAAACAAATGAGTATTATAGCTCAGAGTAAGTATTCTCAGAGACAAGTCTCTGTTTGAAGGGGGGTAGTTTTTTTTCCCAAAACTGAAAACCAATTCTAAATAGCAATAATAAAAATTGAGTAATGAGAAGTAGAATTCGTATAGTTGGCAGCTAATGTTACTGATTAACATGCATATTACTCCCAAGTGCCTCTCTAAATTGGCAAGCACAACATAGCTTTATTACTTTGGGTATTTTTGAAGTTTAAATGAGGTAGGATTATTAATGGTGGAAACTAACTAGTCTGGGAAAGGAGGAGCTAATCTTATTCTGAGTTATTGCTTCCAGGTTTTTCCGTACTCATTAATAAAAAAAAAAGTGCAAATCATTCCCCCCCAGTCTGCATTAAATGTTCATCAGAACCGCATAGGTATGAACATTGCTTCAAGTAAGAACGGTGTAAGCCCAGACCTGAGTGCATGGGAGAGTATTTAAATTATTATCAGGATGTCTCAGGTTTGGCTTTAAAGTATAAGATTGTTCCAGTAATCTATACCGATGAAGCATTTAGTTCAAAATTTTTGTCAAATATGTTTGTAATAGAGCTGGGGCTAAGCATTTACAGCAGTTATGTGAGTTTAATTTCCCTAGGTCCCCAGAAACTCGCAGAATTTGTGTGATCTGTTACTGTGTTGTTTCTAGGGAGCATGCAGTAATTAATTTTGTACAATTCTATGCACTGGTAATGTGAACATTTGGGAAAACTAGAACCTCTTGTATTAAAAAAGAATCACGAGAACAAAGAAAGGGAAGAAATCTGTTAAAAGCGCATGGTGTTCAAAGAGGGAGTTTTGGACTAGAACAAGAGTCTGGTTATTAAGCAGCGAGGTAGTTTGTACGTCTTAAAATAGAATTCATTTGAAGCATTTAGAAAAAATGTCACAGTTAAATTAAAAAGGAGTTGAAATAGTTTTTCCTCTTATGCCCTTGATACACATTGTGCTCATATTGCCAACTATTCATTTTTATAAGCATTTAAAAAAAAACATGATTAAAAAAAAAATATCATGCCCTTACATCTCCTAAAGCTATGCGTGTTCTTGATAGAAGCCAAATTTTAAGTTATGCTATTTTGAATAATTTGAAATATCACAAGTAACATGATTTTGGTTGGAAATCTCATAGTCTCCGTGCTGTATATTGTGCTTCGAATGCTTTTTAGGTAGGTATTGCTGTGCGGCTTTATGACTGATTTTAGAAATATTCTTTAGTGACCGGAGCTCTGAACAAGAGATTGATGAAGATACGTGGTAATGCTTGGTTCCTACATCTGGAAGTTGGGTTTTTTATGAAAGCTGTTCCCCAAGTGAGCGTTACCAGGTGCTGCAACTTGCTGTGCAGCCTCCTTTTGCCCTGTGGAAAATAACTGAACTAATTTTAGTCCAAATGTCAGAAATCTACTTGATAACAGTAGCTGGGGGCAAAGTGAAGGTTATCCTAGCTGTTCAAGTTACTTCACTTAGTGATTACTTATTAATTATTCCTGCTTCATGCAGAAAAATTCTTGGGTTTATCTGCAATACAGTTTTGGTAGCTGTGACCTAGCTTTTCTTGCTAGTGGTTTTTACTTCTCTTCATGAAAATCACTTGCTATTTGGGTGGCATGCTTATTTAAAATGTATATAAATGCTAATTATATGGTGTTTGAATCCTCTCATTTTTACAGACCTAAAGTCAGTCTTTAGGCAGCTTATGTCATTTCATTTACAGTGTCCTGTAGCTGTTGTCATTATGGTGTATGACTATAAGAACTATTGTAGCACTCCACAGTCAGACAGCCACACTACTTAGGAATTTAAATATCTTATCAGT
>VXAK01003669.1:20337-43947 GCA_013399435.1 Arenaria interpres | reverse complement strand
AGCCACATAATCCTCAGTCTGTGTTTTACTCACCAGTGTTATAGCCTGAATATAGATTTAAAGCTCCATAATGCCCACCATTTATAAACACTTTAAGAAGCGTGTAAAACTGATTCTCCATCGGCAACAGCACTCTGACACAATTATTTCGTAGGAGTGCTGTAGCAGTATTCACCACAGCTGATGTTCTCCACCAAAGTTGACTCCAGGGACTCGTGGGGTCCCAGTGCCTTNGAAAGAATTTCTTCCTAAGATCTAATCTAATCTCCCCTCTTTCAGTTTAAAACCATTACCCCTTGCCCTATCTTTACACTCCTTGATAAAGAGTCCCTCCCCATCTCTCCTGTGGGCCCCCTTCAGCTATTGGAAGGCTTCTCTGTAAGGTCTCACCAGAGCTTTCTCTTCTCCAGGCTGAACAGCCTGTCTTCTAGAGAGGTGTTTCACCCTCTGATCATCTTCGTCGCCCTCCACTGGACCTGCTCCAGCAGGTCCATGTCCTTCCTGTGCTGAGGGCTCCAGAGCTGGACACAGTACTTCAGGCAGGGTCTCATCAGAGCAGAGGGGCAGGATGACCTCCCTCAATGACTTACAAGTTCCCAGAGGCAGCCCCACACCTGCAAGTGGCACAGCCTCACCTGACAGGCAGCGCTCACGGTGTCCCTTGTCACCCTGACAGGAGGCACAGGTTGGTGACAGGAACAAGGCTGAAGCTGTGGATCAGCTCCGTTCAAGATCACAGGCTGGCAGCTCCCCACACACCTGGTCTCACCTATATCCTGAGGACCTTCCAATGCTGCTCAATGCCCAGGAGCCAGAGCAGCAGAAAGCCTGGCTGCTCACAGCGACAGCATCCATGCCGTTGAGCCCGAGGCAGCCATCACAGCTACAGACAGCAGCAGCCCACCTGAAGGGTCTCTCAGACATTTCAATTCACCTTGGTTAACAAAGACTTTCGTTTTAAGGCCAAACGAGATCTTACTTCAATGCTGGAGGCTTGTGACGGGCATCCAGATTTCAGTGGCTCGCTAACCCTGCCAGGTGTGCTAATCTAGCAAGCCCTCATCATTTTGAAGCAGGTTTTTTTGTGTGTCAAGAACAACTACGCACAGCGATGCAGCACCTGGAGCTGCTGAATACCCAAGTATGCACTTATGTTGCTGGAACACTTTGCCACAACAAGGCAGTTTCCTTTTTGGGACTCAAACAGGCTTGTGCAATGTAGAAATATTTTAAACGTCATTTTAAGTTGAAGTTAACCTTACTAATGTTAGATTATGTTCACAGCCTGTTCTGGTTTTATTAATAATTTCTGTGAGTTTAGCCACTTTTGCCTTTCACCGCCTCCTGGGAGAATGCAGCGCTGGTGGCCAGGAGATAGCGTCACAGCACTGGGGCGGGAGGGGGAAGTTCCTCGAGCGATCCGGTCAGCATCACATGGAGAAGATATTTGGCAATACGAAAATAGAGAGGGAAGCAATAACGTGAGAAAAAAAAAAAAGAAGTTTCCCTCTTGCAACAATCAATCTTGCATGTTTGGGAATTCAGGCAGGGCAGCACCGCGTTAGAGAGCCTGGAAGGGTAAAGGTATCACGAGGCCTGATGAGATCGGCACAAGGTTTTAGGGATCAGCGTAGCCAAGGGGAAAACCTTCCCCTACCCAGATTTTTAAAAGATACAAACAAGGAAGCCAGGGTGTTCATCCGCCAGTGGGGAATAGCCTATACTTCTATTAGGGCTGTGGACTGTTATGTTATAAAAATAACGAAAAAGTGGATGCAGTTTTACCAAAATTCAACTAGGTGACCCAAGTAAACAAGATGGGGAAAACACCCCAAGTCAGTTACTCGAGTCTCATTGCTCAGAACTGGAACATCAACCCCAACCTCTCCACCTGAGCCCACCAGCAGATTCTGTAAACTGCTACTTTCTTTCATCTTCCTTGCACTAAAAGATGGTTGTTTTTTTTTTTCCTCCTCCTGAAAAACCCTCAAACCCCAAGCCCTTTGCTGATTTATTCTCAGTTTCATTTGGAGTTATCCCAGTGCCTTATCTTCAGTGCTTAAATGTTGTTTCCAAAACAGCCTGCAAGCTGCTTCAGATTCCCTCAGCTCCAAGAAATACTGCTACGAACACAAAGTACAAAGCTGAGAGCTGGAGTATTTGACGAGTAACCCCAAAATACACCCATCGAGTTTTGGGTTAGTTTCGCCTCCTACCCTTCAGTTGTTTCTAGAGCCAACTTTTCATCTTTCCCACCAGGGCTGGGAGAGGTCCTTTCCAAGACCCACTTTGTACGTACCATTTTGGTAACCATTTCTCACTCACCTCCTGCATGAGAATTTCTGGATTCAGAGCAACATCCACAGTATGGATCTGCAATAGTCTGCAGGTCTCAAAGTTGTCTATATTTATGGATCAAATTCCCATGTAACTGAAATAGAGCCTTAAAGAGAAACACCATCTGGGGCTACATGCAAGATACTGTGCAAAGTCCAAAACTCAAGCCAGAAGACCGTCAGGTGAGTGATTTCAGGATGTCCCTGTGCTTAGGAAAATCCCCCTGAACATCCAGTAATTAAAGCTAATTACTATCATGCTTTGTACTAAAGCTTAGAGGGGCTTTTGGCCATTTTCTACTAAGCCATCAGTGCTAACATCTGAAGCACACTCATTCCAGGCTGGACATTCAGGAGCAACAACTCTCAGCCCCCAGGGCTGCTCTTCAACCATTCTCCACCCAACCTGTATTTTCTGCTTAGGATTCCCCAGACCCAGGTGCAGGACCTTGCACTTGGCCTTGGTGAACTTCACCAGGTTCACACGGGCCCACTTCTCTCTAAATGGCATCCCTTCCCTCCAGCATGTTGACCGCTCCACACAGCGGTGCCATCTGCAAACTTGCTGAGGGTGCACTCAATCCCACTGTCCACATCTCCAACAAAGATCTTAAACAGCACCCATCCCAATACTGACCCCTGAGGAACACCACTCGTCTCTGGTTGCCTCTTGGACATCAAGCCATTGACCGTAACTCTGAGTGCGACCACCAGCCAATTCCTTATCCACTAAGTGGCCCATCCATCAAATCCATGTCTCTCCAACTTAGAGACAAGGATGTCCTGTGGAACAGTGTCAAATGCCTTGCAGAAGTCCAGGTAGACAATGTCAGTTGCTCTCCCCTTACCCACCAATGCTGTAACCCCACTACAGAAGGCCACCAAATTTGTCAGGCCTGATTTGCCCTCAGTGAAGCCATCTTGGCTGTCACTGATCACCTTCTGATTTGTCATATGCCTTAGCAAGAGCTTCCAGGAGTATCTGCTCCATGATCTTACTGGGCACAGAGGTGAGACTGCCTGACCTGTAGTTCCCCAGGTCTTCCTTTTCTCCTTTTTAATGGGGATTATGTTTCCGCCTTTCCAGTCAGCAGGAACTTCACTGGATTGCCACAACTTCTCTAATATGATGGACAGAGGCAACTTCATACACCAGTCCCCTCAGAACCCATGGATGTATCTGATCAGATTCCACAGATTTGTGTATTTTCAGGCTTCTCAGATGGTCTTGAACCTGATCTTCTCCTACAGTGGGTGATTCTTCTTTCTCCCAGTCTCTGCCTTTGCCTTCTGTGGCTTGGGCGGTGTGGCCAGAGCACTTGCCAGTGAAGACTGGGGCAAAAAAGTTGAGTACCTCAGCCTTCTCCATATCCCAGGTCATCAGGTCTCCAGTTACCTCTCAGAGAGGGCCCGTATTTTCTGTAGTCTTTCTTTTATCACTTATGTACCCATAGAAGCTTTTCTTGTTGCCCTTGACATCCCTGGCCAGGTTTAATTCTGTCAGGGCTTTAGCTTTACTAACCTGATCCCTGGCTGCTCCGATAGTTTCTCTATATTCCTCCCAGGCTACCTGTCCCTGATTCCACCGTCTGTAGGCTTCCTTTTTCTGTTTGAGTTTGTCCAAGGCCTCCTTGTTCATCCATGCAGACTTCCTGGTGTTTTCCCCTGAATTCCTCTTTGTTCGGATGCATCTCTCCTGAGCTTCGAGGAGTCGATCTTTGAGTATTAACCAGCTTTCTTGGGCCCTTCTTACCTCCAGGGGTTTATCCCATGGTGATCTGCCAAGCAGTTCCCAGCAGAGGCCAAAGTCCACTGTCCTCAAGTCCAGGGTAGTGACCTTGTTGTGCACCCACCCTGCTGCCCTAAGGGTCTTGAACACCACCGTTTTATGGTCACTGAGGCCAAGGCTGACCTTGAGCTTCACATTCCCCATCAGCCCCTCCTTGTTGGTGAGAGTAAGGTCCAGCATAGCACCTCTCCTCATTGGCTCCTCTAGCACTTGCAGAAGTATTGTATCATCGTGTATTCCAGGAACTTCAGAATGGTTCAAGTCCCTCATGAGGGCCAGGGCTTGTCAACATGAGGCTTCTGGAAGTGAGGCTGCCCCTCAGAGTCCAAACATATCTGTTCACTCTGTCCCCAGGGTGACCGAGCTGTGCATGACTCCTCCTGAAGCTGGACTCCAGCCTACCTCTGGGTCTTTCTGCAGTTGGAGCACCTCAAGTCTAAACCCCCTTTATTTGCAGGCTGACTGCTGCAGAAGACTGTTTTCCATTATTTCTTGTGTCTCAGCACACAATTTTGTAGGATGCACTCAAATAAAAGCGTACTTGAACTGTGTACAAACAACAACTAGTTGCTTGAGTATCAAAATAGGGTAAGACACCCCCCGCGCCCCTACCCCCTCCCAGCCTTGATCTAAGAATCCTCTAAAATGGGCAAGGCCCATGGCACGGCTCTTCGGCTGAGGCTGCCTGCTGCTCTTGTGGGTATGAGGACTGCTCTGTCCATTCCTCCAAGAACAGCATTTCCTATAGCATTTAGATTTAACTGTTCTAGCATAAAGCTGACATTTAGCACGAACAGCCAACCACTTCAGTTATGGCTTTTCAGTTATTCAGTCAACCACTTTCAGTTATGGCATTTAGTACCTGCAATACTTCCAGAAGTTTAAGGAAGCAGAAAGCCTTCTCACATGCCTGAGAAAAGTTTAAAAAAGACAAACGCCTTACCTCATAAATGTTGGGGTGCCACATTTTGGTCAGAAATCTGAAGGTAGGTGGTGAATATGGATAGTCAATAGGAAATTTAATGTGAGCCTGGAAAAAAGCAAAATACTTTAGTTACGAAACAGAACAACAACAACAGATCAACAAGCAACCATTACAGTGAAAGACCAGAAAAACCCAATTTCAATTAAGGCCATTAAAGAGACCATTTTATATACCAGTGCCCATGTGGCTCCACAGCATAGCTTTACACAATTTCCTATGAGTAAAATGCTAACTGAACAAGAAAAATTGAAACACCAGAACAGACCTGGGCTGGTAACGCCCAGAAAGCAAGCCAAAGGCATCCTCCACATACTAATTCAAGAAGCACAATTCAAAAACTGTTCTTAAACACAGTAAAATAGATTTGAGAAGCTGGAACTCAAGACAGTACTCTGTCTTTCTGGGTTCACAAGCAGGCTAGAAGCGTTCGCTAAGGTGAACAGACCTGTTTCACATTTGCCATTGCAAATATGTTAAGTTACTCTTTCTGTGCAGAAAAAATAAAGTTAGATACTTGCTCTACTGAGATGCAAGGGTTTTTGCCTCTCACGTGTGAGAGTTAAGGTGGTCCATCTACCTGTGCTCCTAACACTACATTTCTTGCTACCACAAGCATTCCCCAAGCCTGAATACCATCTGTGTTCATTTAATAGATCAGTGCAACTTGATGAACCAAATACTGATGGGCAATGACAGCAAACGTTACCTTCCAGTGCCTCTGTGGTCAGCAGCCAGCTGTGGGGCAAGGCTCCCAGAGCTGAGCCAGTTGTGGGAAGACTACAGAGATCCCAGCACCGGGTATTAACTTCTCTGTGCTGTCCTGCCACTCACAGCAGTCAGAAAAGCCAGCCAGTAGGAGAGGGCTGAATCTGGACTGACAAAGTGCCAAAACCACTCCCTTCTGAAAGGGGGTGTCACACACTGCTGCTGCACTGTGGAGCACAAACCCTTCCCTTGGCACAGGTCAACCCACCAAGAGAATCCCACCACCAGTCTTGCGTGGGATATCCACAGAAGCATCCACGTGCCACGCCACACTAGAAGCGAAGCAGAGATTTACCCAGGGGAGAGCAGACTCACTCCAGCTCGTGTAGCTGCAGACTCCTCCAGACCACTGGGGTTTTCCCAAGAAAGCCCATTCCTGTGCTTACGTGCAGTTTCGTTGAGATCCAAGACATAAAACAGCCCAAGGACTGAGATTAAAAATGCAAGAGACAACAAAACTCAGGGCTGAGCTAGATACAAGACTCCTTGGCAGAACCTGCATGCCTTCTACACAGGTATAATTCCTAATTGAACAAAAAAAAGCATGCTGCCAGTAACGTACCAGCATTACTGTGTACATATCCCACATACGTGGGACGTAGCTGAGGAAGCAGGTCCAATTCCTCTCAGTAAAAAAACCTCTGCTCTCAAATTCTCTAAACCTAAAGATTTTGAATCAAGAAGACCACTGCAAGCTACAGTCTCTGTATGTGATGTAGACACATACATCTCCTTCCAGCTGTAGATCCTGGAAGAGTGTTTCAAAACTTCTAAATCCTGTTTTGCATCCACAACTCTTTAATAGAGAAGGGCTATGTGCCTGCCTGCAATATCAATCATTGCCACATGAAGGATGCTTCTTGAACTCTGGCACTAGAAAACACAACAGGAGAGAAATTAAGAGAAAACTTTCTGATCCCATGTGGAAGCAGCTAAGATCCCAGCTTGCCTGTAACCAGTTGCATGTTTAGAGAAATCAGAGTCACATTACTTGTTGATAAGCCAGTTTTGGCTACCCTGTAAGTATTTATCACATTGAGATGCTGTACTGAAGCATAAAGCAAATGAAGCCTCTCTACAAACTTAATTTCGGAGCCAAAAGCCACCAAACTAGGAAACCCCACATTACAGGCAGGGTTTTTTTCCAAACAAAAACCAAAAAACATCACTTTCAGGTTTCTATGTTGAGATCATTCAGATTTTGAAAAGTGAAACCAAATGCTCTTCCAGGGCATTACAAACAGGACCCAGATAATTACATCATATCTCTTCTGTAAGAAAAAATTATGGGAAGTTATGTAAACCCACTCTGCTCTCACTGAATGCTATTTGAGTTTCTGAGTGGGTTGAGCAAGCCCAGAACTTCCAAGACAAGCTGCAAGACTGCCTGCAAAGATGCAGCAACAGCCGTGATTACAGGTCAGGTTTTTTTTTTTCACTGAAAGCTCAATTCTAAACATGTTAGAGAGACAAAAATATCAAATTAGACAATAAACTATATTTCTAAATAAGGTTTTTAAATAAGCTTTTCAGTAAGCTCATCTATCTGAGCTTACTTCTCAGATAGTTCAGCCAGGCTACTAGGTACTAGAGAGTGGCAGAGTTTTAGGGCAGCTTGTTGTTAGCTTAGTTACAGCCAGACGAACTAATTTAGGAGGACTAAAGATGCAACTTAGTCCTCCACCTACAAGTACCCAACCACTACCACATTCACCACGAGCTTAAACAGAACAGAAATAATCCTGTTTCAGTGTCCTGATTTTAGCCACCCGCTCGACACGGCTCCTCAACACCACTAAACATACTTGATAGCCAGGAAGGTGGAGACTGCAATCATCGACCCACTCCCTCCTTCCTCAATTTATAACTAGTCATACTTACAGTCCATAGAAAAAGAATAAACTCCTCTGATGTTACACTGAATAGACCAGCCTGGCCAAAGATTCAGCCCTTTGCAGGTATTTACAGCTACTACACAAGAACTTCAACCTGTAAGTTACACCACCACACGTTTAAAGTATATTGCTACCAGCACAGTCACTTCGTTTCGTATTTTACTGCCTTGCTCCCATGCATCCTCATTAGTGCCTGCTCTTCAGGCTTGTTATTTTTCTTCTGTTTGGATAAGGCAAAGCCATAGTGAAATCCATCTATGCCAGAAAAATAAAAGTTGTACTTGATATCACATTATTTGACTGAAAATATAAACATAATGTTTCTACCAATCACTGAATTAAGTCCTGATTCAGTCGCTATGAATAACTACTACAGTGACTTTGTTTTGGGAGATCTTGCTGTGCACTTGACTCGACACTCACACATTAATATCATCTCCCTCTCAGCAGGGAGCACTAATGCAGGCAGAACTCCCTCCGAGCTTCAGCTGTCTAGAAATTCAGCATTTATTCCAGCCTAGCTGTATATGACACTTCTGTGGTCTGACACTGATTTCTTCTCCTCCTCTCACGCTGACAACACCTGGATACCTGATTTTTAGGCAGCACGGGTAGGAATGGTGAATCCATCCTACCTGCCCACTGCAGAGAGGCAATGGAGGGAACAGCACGCATTTCCTAGAAAGCCACCAGCATCACAACTGACCTGATTTGGGGAAAAAGGGAGCAGCAGCAGCTTTTACAGCAGCCAACAGGAACTGCAGCTGCTTGGTGTTTCTGGAAGTGCCAGTTAAAGGTAATTTTTTATTTTAAAACTTCACAGGATTAATGCAAGCCCTGTGGAAACACAGCACCGGTGAAAATGAGCATCCTTTGCAAACCGCATTTACAATTATGTACAAAGGAAGCATTTAAGTTTTTTAATTGTTTTGTGCTTTTTTTGTAATAATCTTCTACAGGCAGCTCACAGACAAGCTCCTACTGACTCTGCAGGCAGGTACCACCAGGGTCTCCTACAGATCACCCACCCTGCTAGGAGTCAGAGCCCTCGCAGACAGCACAAGGCCTCCTCATTTCCCTCGGTGAGAGGCACGGCCAGGCTCCTCCCGGCTGTGCACATCATCACTTCCCCTACCACACGCCTAATTAATGCCTCCTGCCAGCCTGCTGCGAACATCACTGCACACCCAACGTACAAGAAAGCCCACCAGAAGAGGAACTACAGACCACTACCGGCCTCAGTGTGAGTATCTAATCCCACAAAATGCCCTTTGCTGCTTCTAGCACATCAAGCATTCATACAGTCCATCTACTGGATTCTCCCCTTCCACATTAAGCCTGGATTAGTGCATGTAGCATTAAATACTCTGTGCTGGAAAACATGTGTGGTAGAGATCAGCAGTAAGTACCACCAGCCTGTTTCTCCCATCAATGAGGTTTAAAGCACCTCGACACCATCCAGCTTCAGAAGCTGTAAAGCAGCATTAAAGCTAGCCACATTGCACTGCCAACTTTGACAAGGTAAAAAAAGAAAATAATGAATGAATGTAGGACCAACAGAGCTATTTCAGCTACACATATAACGACTCATGTCCTAAGTAATTTCTTGTGGCACAGCTGGGCCCTAACCTGGTAATTTAGGACCAGTTTTGGCTTCATTTCCCAGCAGCATCATAACAACATTTATTGACATCTGTTGTGCTTTTAGAGAACTCGGGCCACATCTCTGATCCAAGTTAGAAGATTAAGTCTTGTGAGTCCTGAAAACTCCCTCGCTGCTGCAGCGGCCCTGTGAACACTAACAGCAGCAAACCCTTTATATTCTGTATTACCGGCGCCGTTTCATAAGGAACTTAAATCACAGAGACCCGAACACAAAGAGTGAACTAGTTTTTATTGAAGGACATGAAGCTTGTCAACAAGAAAGAAAATATAGCCAAAAGTCAGTAGAAGAAAGATGAGTTGAGAAGTGAGGTTAACTTACAAAATTGGAGATTGGCTTGACAGGCAGGAACCCATTCTTGTTTCACACTAAATCGTAACTTAATTAGGAAGCGTATACAAGATATCTGAGGCACTACTAAAAGCTGCCGTTTCCAATGGAAGATTCCTCTGGTATAAACTAGGTTTCCTTTTACCAAAACTTTTTTTAACAGTAAATTGTTATTAAGTATTTCTCTGTCCGTGTAGCTACATTCATAAAGCTGGGAGTGTTGTTAAGTCATCCAACCCAGACCAATGCAGCAAGCCCGTGATACAATGGTTAAGGCCACAATTATACCTTTAAAGACAGGGCTTTCACCCACATATTAGTCTTTTGCTCCTCAGATCCGAAATGAGGAGTAACAATAGACACAGAACCATAGTTGAGCCGAACGAAACGGGGGGAATTCACTGCAGCCGTGTTGAGCTGGTTTACATCCAAGCTCCTACGACCTCATACATTCACGCTCCTGCTGCCTGGGCCATCTCTCAAGGGATCCCAGTAAATGAAACTGCTCTGAACAATGAAGACAGAACAAGCAGTGCCTGGAAACCATTTTCTTCTAACATTACTAAATAGAAATAAAAAGATTTATTTTTTTTTTTTTAATATTGCTTCCCTTTGATAACCTGGAATTTCAGTGTGGATGTTCTAGCCTTCATGACAAGAACTGCTCCTGGCAGCTGCTACTCATCTGGAGACTGAGTTAGACTGCAGAAGTCAGCTCTGTTTAGGATCTCAAGCAGCTCAGCAGTTAAGAAGAGGTATTTCTTTCTTTTCGTGGGTTTTACTGTGGGGACAGTCCACGGTATTGCCCAACTAATTGTGCCTTTAGATCTGAACCATGTGACAATCACTTTGGCTGTGGCTGGAGACACTTCTGAGCCAGGGAGCATCCAGCAGCCGTTAATGCTCTCATGTGGAAAACTTGCTGGGGACAGGAATAAGAAGTTTCCCTTGGCCAGAGGCCACTTGCACACTCCTGCAGATGTTCCCCCTCCCCGGTTGCACAACCAAGCATGACCCCACCAGCATGGGGCCAGGTGCCCATCTCCAGCTGTGCACAGGTCAGTCCTGCAGTGCTCACAGTCCAACCAAGGGGCTCCTCCTACTTCGTCTCTACATCTCTTGCTCAAGCAAGAGCATTTCTGGATGGGGCCAGGCTTCTGGATTCCTTAGTATAAACCCCTAAGCACAGGTCTGTTACTTTGACAGTTTTTTTTTCCCAAATCTGCAGGTCAGTGCCCTTGGAGCTCAGGGGAAGGAGGAGATTATAGGAGCACTCACCTACAGTAGGCTAACAACTGCCAGGATCACTGCCATTACTTTTATTGCCAGTTTGACTTTACATGATGCTACAGAAAACATCACTGCAGCAGCTGCAGGAGATGTGGCATCCAGCAAGGGATACTGAGTTGGAAACAGTGGCACCCTGAGCCATCCAAGTATTTCCTCTATAACCTGCTCATTTTCACTCAGTGCTTGCACCCGTCTGCCACCTCATCACAGAAAAGGCAACTACCAGCAGCTATGCAAGACCTAACATGAAAGAGAATTAGTTGGTTCTCTTCCCTGTGGCAAGCTGCCAGCCCAACAGTTTTGCTGAGCTTTGACCACAGGAGATGGGCCCAAAAGCAATTTCGGATTTCCATGCGAGAAAGCTGACATCATACTGGGGTTTACTGTATTCTTCTGGGAATTCCCATGCTGAAATACTACTAGACTCTGCCCCCAGTTCAACCTTCACTCCAGGATCAGGCCTGGATTAGAAAGGAGAAAAAAAAAAAAGACACTAAATATGTTAGAGATTGTGAAGCCAAGCACAAGGAGACTTCTGCCATCACTGAAAGCTTCATCTTGTGATTGTGCTCTTGGGTCTGATGCCTTCTGGTGGCCTGCAGACCATGCCCAAGTTGTACGGCTGGAAATCAGGGTCACTGGGTGTGTGTTACGCAGGGAGGCCAGTGTGCCTAACTATCTTCCAGGCCGAGAGAGATGACTTGCTTCTTACCTGTATCTGTACATACACACTGACTTCCCCATTTGGGCAAAATAAATAGGAAGAATAAATCTCAATCTGTGAAACTTAAGTCTCCCTATAGTGTCTAATAATTGTTGAAGGAGCCAAAGATACTTGGTGATCTTGCACTTAAAAAAGACTTGAAGAAGGAGAAGCTGGCACTCAGAACAACCCTGCTGCAGGTGTAACTGAGGATGCTGGTACCTGAACAGATAAAGCTCTAATGCTAGTGCAGCTGTTCTAGAAACAGTTTGTTTCCACTTCAGAAAAAGCATTTTTTCAACTCTATTTGCAAAAATAATCAGAGTTTCGCTGGAGCAGTGGCAGGAATATTTGATGCTGCTTATTCAAAGTATCATGCTACATTACTGGCATCTCTGGCAGCATGTGTGGAAGCTCTCCAGTTATGTGTGCATGGGTTAACACTCTAGGCACCTGCCTCCACTTGCCAGGCTTCAGGGTCCAGAAGATTGCCTCTTTTATTAAGAGCTGCATTAGCCTACAACAATTTTCAGGGTGCTGGGCTATCTTGTCTAGACCAAGACCAGCTGGACCAGGTGATCTTTGAGGTCCCTTCCAATCTTGTACTCTATGATCTTCAGCAAGATGTTCAATCTCATATTTTGAGCTTCCATGACCTGGGTAAGTCATTTACTTCCTTGAAGCAGATTCACACACAGGCATGTCTCTGGAATGGTTGAACATGAGAGAGTAGGGGTTATTGAGCCTGGAGAAGAGGAGGCTGAGGGGAGACCTTATTGCCCTCTACAACTACCTGAAAGGAGGTTGTAGAGAGGTGGGGGTCGGTCTCTTCTCCCAAGTCACAGGCGACAGGACTAGAAGAAATGGCCTCAAGTTACGCCAGGGGAGGTTCAGGCTGGATATTAGGAAGATTTTTTTCACTGAAAAGGTGATCAGCCATTGGAATGGACTGCCCAGGGAGGTGGTTGAGGCACCATCCCTGGAGGTGTTCAAAAGACGGGTTGATGTGGTGCTGGGAGATATGGTTTAGTGATGGTGTTGCTTTTTGTTTGTTGTGTGGGTGTTTATTTTTGTCAAAATTAGGTTGACGGTTGGACAAGATGATCTTTAAGGTCCCTTCCAACCTAGAAGATTCTGTGATTCTGTGAGTATGACATGTTTCTGATTTATCCTGGTCATTTCTATAGCTTAGTTTGCTCAAATGCAAGTAGTCATAACCAGAGAGTATCTCAGTTTCGCAGCACTTCATACCAGGCTTAACAGAGTTTCTACAAACTCACCTATTCATTCCCCGATTTGCATACTTACCAAAACACTGCAGATTGCTTTATTTGGTGAAGCAAGCCACACCACTCACTTCTGCTGAGTGAGGAGATATCCAAGCTAGCTCAACATATGAACACCCTTTCCTTCAGCCTGTTTTAACTATTTTTAGACAATTCTTAAACAGGCACCATTCATGAGTCAGTGAATGACTAATTGCCTTGATTCTCTCCCTATGCAAGCCAGGCTGCATGCAAGAGGAAAGCTCTCCTCAAGGGGCAGCCAGTCACATGTTCTGTTAAAAACACAGGGCAGGTCTTGATGCAGTCACCTCTTTCATAAGCAGCGAGGGGAAAGGAGTATTTATAGCATCCTGAGTGTAAACCATAGCACTGTGCTGCAGTGTTACACAACTTCGCCCTTTTCAGCGCAGCAGGCAGCGGTTCTTCTGACCAGACTCGTCAAGGCTGGCGCACCAGCCTTTATTTTAACGAGGGATGCAGGCTTCCAGAAGCTGAACAGCAGCACCCAGGAATTGCAGCTGAAACCGTTGTCTGTGCTGGCTGCGGCAGGGAAGCCAACTAAGCACTCGGGCAGCCCCGCTACTCCTTTGTCAGCCACCGCGTCACTGGTGGTGAGCCCTCCCGTTTGGAGCTGGTGGCAGGCAGTAAATCCAGGCAGAGGCAGGTAACGCTTACTCAGCAGGAGTAAACCATCCTGCTGGGCTGCTCCACCGGCAACCACAGAGCCAAATACAGACAGCAGCACCGTCTCCTAGCGCGGAGACACCATCAGCATTGTGTTAGCCTAGGATTATAACCCTGTACCGACAGGACTGGTCTCTGCATAGCCCCACTGTGCCAGCGGCTATAACCCTGTGCGAGCCAGCAAGCTCCGGTAACAGCTATGCAAGCCCCCTCCCTGCCCAGCATCCCCCAGCCCGCTGCAGGACCCAGTGCTCAGACAGCAGGCACTTGCTAGCAAGAAGTCTACCTTTGAGACACAAAAGTATATTTTCACATTATTGCCTGACGATGCACCTGTCAGCTCCATTACCACAGGCTGCTTCAAACAAACCAAGTTTAAGTTAAGGCAAGTACATTAGCTGATACATACCCATCCTTGCTCCTAAGGCTATTGTTTCTATGGTAATACGTTTTGGGTGTTTTTCACCAGTGAGGAGCCAAATTCAAGAGGCATTCAGCATTCTGTCATTCTCTACCACTTCTCACCCCTGCCTCGTGCTTTGGATGATCTGGAGCTCACAGCATCACAATCAGTGTGGCTTCACTCATGAGCAGCAACGACTTGGTTACCAGTAAACTGCACTGCAAGGGATGAGAATTACAGAAAGACGAATCCTAGCTCAGACCTCAGATTTAGTTTTTCAAGACAATACACACACACACACCCCCTGCAAATTCCACAGTATTACTGAAGTGCTATAGTCTCAATTTGAGCTTTGGCCTAGTAAGGCAAAGGGAGCCCGTTCACATGATATGTTTAATTTGTTTAATGACTGCTCCACACAGACACCCACCTTAAGTTAAAAATCAGAACACAGAGTTCACCGAGGCCTGCAGAGTATTAAGCTGCTGCTTCTGACACTACAAAGCACTCTTGCTTGGGCCAGGGGGCAAAAGCAGCAGCCGCCAGCCCCAATCTGCCACAGTACCAGCTCCTGCAGATACACGTACGGCAGCTGCATTACAGCAGGCAGAAGACCAGCTCTTATGATAAATGTCTGCTTTCAAAAAAAGGAGATCAGACAGCACTGCTGCTGTAATCACAAGGACAAGATGCTCAACTGCTTTGGCCTTCAGTGGCTCCAAAGGACTCCAGTTGTTCGAAGCACATCTCGGGCTGCCTTATGTTATGCCTATTTCCAGACCAGACGGATATACAAGGCAAAGTACAACACTGAAGTGAAAGCTAGCATTGATATTTCTACCTATGTTCCAACTAGTTGCTATGTCAATGGCTAATACGACATCTAGATAAAGCCAGAATCCTCAGTTTGCTGAAGTATCTCCTGAAAGAGCCAGCAGAAGGGTGCAAAGCAGGTTGAGTCATCTGCAGTGCAGCACAAATATTCAAGGTACCTTTTATACTTCTGAGAAAAGCAGAACTAGTGCAGCTGAGGTAAGCTCAGTACATCAACAAACATTCTTGAAACTCAAGCTTGTATGTAATTAATTTTAACCATTTACATTAAATTTGAAGGCATACAGGGTAAGAGTAGCAGTCAGAAAGAACCACTTCAGACTACTGCAGGTGAAGAGGATTCCAAGGTCAAGACAGAAATTTAATGAGGTAGATGTAAGATGAGAACACAGGCAAGAGATCTCATCATCTGGACAGAGAAAGCTGGATCTTGCAGGAAAGTCACAGGAAACTTGTACAATTGTGTGACTAAAAGCAACACTTAAATAGCTCTAACAGTATGCAGTATTGCCCATCAGTACCAAGAAGGGATCTAGGGGGAAATTAAAACTAATTTAATTTTTCTTTCTGTATTTAAGCACATCATAGATATTATTCTTGATTTGAAGTGGCACACATGAATTAACTTTAGAAGAAATCTGTGTGACACATAAGCAACCACCCGTAAGTGACATACCAGGGAAGAGAAGACAAGATCTGTGGTAGATCAACAGTCTGCTTTTAGTAAGAACTACAATGTGGGTGAAGAAAAGCCTCCAAACACAACAGAGAAAAAAAACAGAGCAGCCTAGGTTGAGTAACAAGATAAACCGTGGTAGCAGATTGACAGTAAGAGCTCTTATAAGAGGTACTGCATCTATGGCTATGGAGATTTGTAGGAACAGGTGACATCTCAAGAAAAAAAAAAAAAAACAATTAAAAAAACCCACAAAAACAGAGAGTTTCAAGAGCAACTTTTCTAATGTGAGCCATCACTTTCTATTGAGACCTTTTTGGTATCTAGCTTCTGGTGAATTTTGAACAACTTGTTTTTCAGCTTCACCCTCCCTTTTTAAGGTCACAAAAGTTTAAGAACACTAGCTGAATGCTAGAGAAACATAATAAAAAATAACCTTCCAGCAGGTCCTCATGCATATGCCAGTAGCCACACAGCACCTTCTTATTTTGAAGCCTCCACAGAAATAAGTCATGTTGCTTTCCCTGCACAGACTCATCTAAAAGCTCCTCCACTTTCTAAACAATAGGATGATCACATGTTAAGTATCTGTGACTGCAGAGATCATTTCATCTACAAAAACCCACACTACATCTCCAATAGCTGCCATACAGAGCTCCATGCAGCATACAGCACACCATCACGCCCAAAAACTGTAGCATCCACATGGTCAGTTTGGGAACGGGATTCTCTCTTACTCCATTCATAGAAAAATGACACCCACATGTCTGCAAAAACCCAATACCTGAGCACAGGACTTGCCTGCATATGGAATAAACTGAGGCTACCAAAACCCAGGAATGGCAAAGAACAAAAAACTCATACATATTGGTATGCCAGCCACGATCCCATGAAGAGACTCTTTCCTGTCTTATAAGATATATTCTTGAAAACCTAGTCTTAATGTTGTTTGGCTGTTAGATCAGAGCCTGTATCTCAGGCACACTGCACCCGATGTACGATGCCTACACCCTATCAAATTACCATGCAGCAATAATTAGTTTGCAGCAAAAGCTGACAGTGCTTTGAGAATACAAGCTTAAGTACAGCCTTTTTCATGGGAATTCTACCCCCAACATACATGGAAATGTCTGAACCCTAAAATAATTTGTGCTGGTAAGTAGAGCCTTATCTATGCTGGGATAAAATATGTTGATGTTAAAAGAAAATTATTTACCCACACTCAACATAACAAATATTTTCCTGCTTGTTTTTTTCCAGTGAGTAGCAAGCAGCACTAAAAGCTTTTAGTCAACATCGCTTTAAAGTTCATCAGCAGTTAATGATCAGTAACTATTTCAAATTGATGATTCAGGTTCAACCATACCATCACGAGGATGAATGATTATTTTGATTTTAAGAAGTAGTTCATTGCTTGTAAAGAGGTGTTACACTGCCAGATTCAGACATCTGCATGTTACTTAAAGCATGAGCTGCTTCCTGACAGAGTCATACCCAAAGCATGACTTGGAGGAGCCTCTAGTGGTGATATAGTAGATGTGATTACGAATTAACAGATGCTCAAGTACAGGCTAACAGCCCTGCTGGTATTCACACTAGCCTACAGATGCACTACTCCTAGTCAGGTTACCAGCAATCAGCATCTGAAAGCCACACACACACACACACTTGGTACCAAGTAGGCACCAAGTGCTTTATCTACAACTTCTACCTTGCCTTGATTCAGTAAGGGAGCAAACAAGGCTGCCTCTTGTCCCCTTCAGCCTGCAGATAACATTTAGTACATAAACCAAATAAAAACTTCTGGAAGTTTGCTAGAACAGGGAGCAGCGTCTGCACCTGGTTTTTGCACCACATTACATACTGACACCGGTAGACCACTATTTTTTAATTAAATTGTCTATGCACACAGAAAGTAAGGATGTTTAAGATTTGCTCTGCAGAAACACACCCTTTGAGCAACTTTAGACATTAGAGAAGTTATCTTCCATAGGTACCAGGACTGGAGCGCGTTTTGCTGCTGGAAGAGGATTTTTGCAGAACATGAACTCCGTCTGACAGTATCAACTGGAAGCAGTTCCGTTTGCATACCATTTGGCAGGCCTGAGAGTGGGTATCATTAACTATGCAGTTTCTTCAGTTTAGTGACCTTTTGCAGCCACTCCAATGTAGCACATCAACTGGAAACCCAGTTCCACTCTTTAATGAATTCCTGAAACATTGCACTTTTTGATAAGCATTAATACTGAGGCAACACTTTCCTTTAGCCTAGCACAAAAGAAAAGCAAAGAGCCCCACATTTGGCGATTTGCCTGCATCCACTCACATACCATTTTGGTTCCAGTAAGAGCCCTAAAAGAACGAGAGGACTCACAGGCTCATCTGGCATCAGGTACCAAACGAAATAGCCAACTTCTGCTGATAGTTAGAAGGCTTAGACACTGGAAACATAAATGCTGTTTCAGCACTTTGCAACAACAACTGCAGACTAGACACTGTCAAAGTACTTCAGAGGTTTGTTTTTTAGCAGCTGAAACATTTGTCTGACAACTATAGTTCTCTATCTTCCTTATGACTCTGTCTGACATGTAGAGTAAAACTTTCCCAAAATCAAATCATTAGCAGAATCAATGTTGAATTACTTCCTCCCCTCTCCCCAAATACTACCAAAAGTTATACAGCTGTCTGCAAACTAATTTAGAAGCCATCTACCCATGATCAGTATGTTTACAGTAATTGCCACTTGTCAGGGTTTGGTTTAGAAGACCTGGATATAATGAAATAAAAAGTATAGCCCTCAAGGCATTCTCTGCCTAATAATATGCAAAAACCTAAGCATCATCATATATTATTTAAATTATAAATATAATAAACCATGCTGCTGTGTTAGATCTCTGGATGAAAATTATACTGCAAATTGACTGGAAGTCAAATACAGTTTCTTTCCCCCTATGTAGCCTACAAAGCTATACTTTTGCCTGGTTACAATTATATTCCTGTATGGAATTCATTTCCTAAAAAAAAAACCAAAACCAAAAACTAAAACAAACCCAGAGTTCACCAGATGCTACTGTGAATCAAGCATGTAAAGATGTGCATTTATGAGCTCTGAATGTCTTGGCAAATTTTAGAGATGACAGTATTGACTGGGATGGAGAGCACTGCAAGGTGACCAAGCAGAGTCAACTGTTTTCCTCTCGCTGCTTTATTCTGCACTTCTCTCAGCTGCGTTCCTGTACAGAAGCAGCCACACGCTGGAAATTTTAGTGTAACAAATGCCTTATGCCACACATAGGTTTCCAGTTTTGGAAGTATCTAGCCATACAAGGGCAATAACAGAACATAACAGCTCACAAAAAAAATCTTGCATCTTAAGTTAAGCACCCTGTCACATAGCAAAGTTTCAAGTAACCTGTGGAAGAAGTACCTGCACTACAAGGGTGGTGGCATGGGGGACAACTGCAGGAACCGACTCCAAGCGCTTTCCCAGACAAAAAAAGAGACACACCACCCATGCGGTTCCCTCTGTTCCTATTCTTGGACATCCAGCACTATTCACTAGAACCACTGCTCAGTCCCCTCCTACCCCACCTTGTCCCATTTTCCATAGCCTCTGAGGAAAAGTGTTTTTCATCAAGCACAATGGTCTCCATGCCACTGAAGGCATCTGGGAAGTCAAGTGTCAGATCCAAGAGGCTCCTTTGCTGCACCAAAAGGATTCTGCATTTCCCAGGTCACCACAATTTGCCTCCACATCCCTCCAAACCCTGAACTTGCCCTGTGAAACAAAGATCATGCACCTCTTAGGAACAGTTCCATCAATGCCTGTAAAGTACACCAAGGCAGGACTTTGGGTGATCACACTTCCATGCCCGCTGCAAAGAAGGATCAGCAGCCAGCCACCTTGGCCATTCCACTACACATTTTCTGCATCAGACACACAAACAGCTCAACCAAGCACCACAACTGTCTCTGAAGACCTCTGCATACCTGACCCTTAAAATTACTCCTGCCTGCTCAGCATTGTCCTGATTTACTGTTGATTTTGTTGCAACACAGAATATCCTGCAGATGTCCAAAACCACTCAGCCTGTAACTGTCCCACTGGAACCAGAGGTTTACACCATGTGCTACTCAAAGAGAAAGGTCAACATGCTTGCTTTTTTTAATGCCAAACACCTCAAACTCAACAACCCTCAGACCCTAAAGGACAAAGTGTCTTTTAAAGGACAGCCTCTTTTCCTATGCACCACACTCACAGACAAGTAACATCGCTAGCATTCAATTTAATGTTCACACAAGCACTACCATCTTGAACTTGTTAATTTCAAGGAGAATCCTCTCACTGCTCTTTTAAATGGAAGAGTTTCTTGGAAGTACAAAAATAGAACTCCAATCCCCCCACTTCTTTTAAAAGAACACTTTAGTGCACTTGAACACACCCCAACACAATGCTTATATTCTAATAAGAAACTCTTACTACAAAGGTGTAAGAGGAGCCTTCCTCCCCTGAATAGCAACAGCTAAGCAATCACACAAAGATAAGAGAATCCCTTTTAACTCCCACTTTGCACCCACCTGTTAGTACAGTCATGAATACCTACTCTAATTGGACTGCCTTCAGAGCTTTTTAGAAAGCTTAATTATCACCTTGGACATCAATTAGGTCAGCAGAAGCTGGTACTTTCTGAAACCTGCTGGAGAACAAGACAGCTCACTTACTACTGTCGTATGAATTTAGGAGAAGAAATCAAAACCATTACTATCTCAGTAACTAGCAGAATCCACATATAGTATCTGTGACATCAATTATACATGCTTTTGTTTCAAGTCAGATTTAGAATCAGAGAAAGTGAAAAAACCACCATTCTCCACACGGATCTCCCTCTCTGAAACACGGTACCTTCAGCTACAGATTTCTTGATGCTTGGTCTCCTCATCTCTCGGCCACATGGCTGCTGAAGGACTTTAAAGTGTTTTAACCTTAGTCCATTATCAGTATCTCCAACATTAAATATATGCATTCAAACCAAACTAAATCTTAGCAGCAGGGCATGGATCTGTCTCAAACAGTTTGCAATTCAAGACACTCAATACAGTTCCAAATTAGCATGCTATGCTTTGAAGTTTGGAAAAGTCATCCCCTCCACCCCCCAATTACCACCACAAATAGCAAGAGATTTCCTACAAATTCCGGTAACAGAAAGTATGCAAGTCTTGTTCTGAAGGTTACTGTTCAGTAACACCATGTGAAAAAGAAGAGATCACTTTTCTTCAAGGGACTTTTTGATATTCCCAACATTTGAAGTGTTCAGGGCAAAGCTTGCAAGCTTTCAGCATCAGTATTGAAGTACGACATCACACAACTCATCTGGGTATATAAAAAAATTATCAGAATGCTTAACAAGTTATCCCCTGTGTCTCATTTTAAGATAGACAATATTTATGCTGATACACAGCATTGTCAGGAGTCCTTAACCTTCCTAACAGGACACACGACAGCTACACAAGTAGATGACTGGCATCTACAATAGAAACCAGAGTGAACGATAAAGATACCTGCCTTTGACTGCACCATCAGTGCTCAACTTCACGTGCTACAAAATAAATGACACCACATTGATTTTGCTAATCCTTTCCAAATATTGTACACTCCAAAACAAACCTGTGATTTAAGTTGATTAGACGACACTGACAACCTAGTCAATGAGTCCAAGAGCGAAAGGGGAACACCACCCAATCCATTCGTGGCTTCTGCTCTGGTATCCCAGGAAACCAGCTGCAGCTGCTTGGTTCAACTTGTGTACTATGGCAAAAATGTCTGCAATCCAACTCTAATAACCAGCATTTCTACAACTGCTAAGTAGCATCAATAAAGCAGAGCAGCAGCTCCTCTACAGAATCTGGAGCATGAACTGCACGTGCAGGAGGAGCACGGTATGTCCGGGGAGCCAAGGCACTCCTACCTCAGAAATGTTTTGGCCAGGTCATCAGACACTTCCTACATGAGATCTGCAGAGACAACAGTATAAAACTGAGCTCACTTGCCCAGGGCAGCCTAACGAAGTAAGGGAGCATGCGATCCCAGGATATCCCAAGTCACTTGGTTCCCTTCCTTGGAACCAACCCTAGCCATCTAACTCAAGAAAAATTTCCTCAACTTCATTAAATACATTTAGCTCTTTCCTGAAATATAAGCAAAAAGCATTAGCTGCAAGACTTTCTGTCTGGCAGCATTTCATTTGTAATTTCAATGTCCTAACAGCCATGGTCTCCAGCTAAACTATTAGGTCACTAGCTTCTAGAATAGTCTGAATAGCCTAGAACAGTGTAAAGATTGAAATTTATTTCAGGTGCTATGTGTGCCATTTCAGCCTGACACTTCATAGCCTTGAAGTGTTTATCTGTCTGTAGAGGAAAGATACAGAGAAGACAGCAAACCAACTACCCACACTCCAGAAGTCAGCTTTTAGACTCTTGGATTCTTCTCAGAAGATGCTTTCAGATAGCCATATCTAGTCCTATATTATTTTTCAGTGTGCTACACAGTTCAAGTGGTACTTCCCAAGCTGCTATAATCCAAAATGAAAAAGGCTGTGGGGGAAACTGAGATTTATAAGGTTAACTTAGAAAGTCACTTACCTTCCTGCTAACGTGAAAGATGAGGAGTACTGAGCTGCACTGTGGTACTCCCAACAAAAAAGCTCTGCAGAAACCTCAGGTAAGTCTCTGGTGTCCATCTCTGGGGGACAGGGTGCCATTCTACACATTACTTTCAGCATCTCATCTGCATGTGCTGCAAATTGTTTGCACAAATGCCTATATTCATTTACAAGGGATGACCAAACCACATTTAAAGCCTTTCTTTTGTTGCTCTGTTCCTCCCCATCAAAATACACAATGCAAGTTCAGCTGCCTTAGGTTTTTTTATTAAAACCTACCAGGCAGTATCAGGGACAAAACAACAGACCGAGCAGACATAAACAATTCTGATTTAGTGCATAAATCAGTATTGGGAAGGACAACAAATTAAAATATGACAGTTTGATTCAAGTATCAACTGCTGGGAAGTAACCTCATATTAGTGCCAAAACCAGATTTGGAGATTCTTTCAAGCTGATTTTCTGTACAGTCAGCTTCACTCTACTGTAGCATGAAGAGCCTGTCAACAGTGAGGAGGCATTTTAAAAATAACAGAAAACGTTATACTGAACTCATTACAGCACTGAGGAAGCTCAAGGGGGACTATATGGTGAGCACAGGTGGAAAGTAGTTTGAAAAGGAGATTGAAGACGTGGCTTGGACTTCTCAGTTCAGGAGGGAGATTTTAATTCCAAGAAGGTATTGCAAAGAGAAGGCAGTACCCTTGTAATCTTTGTTACAGTTGTCCCAAAGCAGCGGTAGTAGAAAGCCTCTGCATCACTATCTGATAAACTTCTATTGAACTAAGTTCAAAATATCTCTAGAAACCTGAACTTGTGTCCATGTTAATGAGGATGTCCTCCTTCCCCAGCCATCTTTGAAGAACATGACGTACCTTCTTAGTATCAAGCTTGCTCACTACTGACATGCCTTCTCCCCACTGCTACGGATGTTTGAAGTGACAGCTATTACTATGCTCACGTGTACTGTTCTGCTCGTGCAAACGGCTGCAGAGTACCAGCTGCAAAGGGAAACAGCAAAGCACTGGAAGCTCAACACTGAAACAGTCCCAGAGCTTGTTTACATTTATAGCTTTTTTAAAAAAAAAAAGTGAGGACTAGCAGGAACCGAAAGAGCAGCTAACCAGTTGGACACCAAGCAGGGCAGCTCAGGGTCCCACTGGAGTACCACAGGGAATGTGCTGTCACAGTAGGACACAAGAGGCTATCAGAATTACCACGTCAAACAGATTGTTAAGAACCAGATGAATAATCATAGAATCATCTGGGTCGGAAGGGACCTTCAAGGTCATCTAGTCCAACCCCCCGG
>VXAK01003669.1:0-19141 GCA_013399435.1 Arenaria interpres | reverse complement strand
CCAACCCCAAAAAAAAAAAAAAAAAAAATCAGTGAAATTCAGTGAAACCTTTATTTCTGGAGTTAAGTGTCAACAGTTTAGGCAGGATACACTTGTACCGAACAGCCACTTGGTTCTTTCAGTAAGTGTGGGATATACAGGAAAAAAATCCAACCAGGAGCCTTTGGTTACTACTGAACAAATGCCTGTTACCTTTCCTAGGAGAAACCTCATGACAGGACAATTTTGTATACTGTCAGCTGTGGTTTAAGTGTTGATAAACTGAAAACTGCATACATGCATGCATACATGTACTCTCCCAGTCGTCTTCTACTCTAAGAAATAAAAAAACAACCAGGGTTTTCCTTCCTTTTCCATCCTGAGCAATATCTTAGCAGCTGTAGTGCAGGGGGACAGCAGCAGGGAAAAATAATCTAAGTTAAATTAGTGACCTACTTGCTTGTTTAGTGATAAAGGCAGCCAAGCCAGCAATTTTTGACCAGATTTAGTGATCACCTGATTTACAATGTAGACTTCAGAAGTATGGCTTCGGCAGTACACATGCCTCTAAGAGAGGATGTCATTAACATCCCACATTTAACTTTTTGGGAGAGTGGAAGCAGCAAGCACTCACCAGAAGGCAGCTCTTCCACAGCCTAGTTACAGCAGAAAAATGCCAGCCTTTGCAGTACACTGGGCTTTCAGGAGAGCTCTAATTCACTTACATTTGCATACCACAAGCTGTACAGTAACCACCATTTTTGCAGCTCATCAATAGCCACAAACCTCTTGCTGCACTTCTGGGCTGGGTTAACTTTGCAGGTTTTTGAGCACCTGGCAAGTCACAGTCTCGTTGCACTGGACAGTACACAATCAGCAACACAGATCTTAAAATACAACAACAGCACTGACTGCCACCTGCGAAAGGGGACAAGTTTCAAAATATACTCCTTTACGCTCCATATGAAGGGATTAACCTCATTAGAGTACCAGATTGTTTGCTGCTCAAGTTACTCGGCAGTATTTTCAGTTAGCCTCTTCCCAACAGCGAGCGTATCAACATATGAAAGCAGAAAAAGATTAATCGTATGCTGAAATGAGCACTGGGCCACCAGCTACAAGGTCAGTTCCAGGTGCTTTTCAAAACACCGCAGCAAAAAAACAATCAACCAAAAACTTTCAAGTCAATTTGGGCTTCATAGGAAAAAGTAGTTTCTCCTGCTGGCAAGGTTGTCTGTTGTGCTAGCAGTGAATACACTGGCAGCTTTGCTGAAGATCCAGTATGTTTTATGGCTTCAAAGTGTTTAACAACAAGTATCTGGAAGACATCTACATAATTAGTTATTGTTTAGTGTTGCTCAGCGAAGTCATGTCATCTTTTCAAGACAGAAAGCCTGCAGAGATACAAAGGTTGAACACCGTGGCTGTTTGCAGCCCATATCAACTGCAAGTGGGACAGCATTTCAGGCTCAACACTCCTGGTCTTCCTCAGAGGTGGAAATTGAGGAGTCAGATGCTGGGGAAGTGACCTCAGGAGCATCCAAGCAATGACATTTGCAGCACAAGCTCCTTGGTGTTTGCTGCAACGGTGCCCAGCCTTGCAGGGTGCTGTGGCTGCAGACACCAGATTTTGTATTTCACATAGAGCCATTTTACTGGCTGCAGCCATCAGGATTAAAATGCTGTCATTCTCCTATCAGCAGGGGAAAAAAAAAATAAATTTTCTCAGCAAATCCAAAGCAGGGTAACCCATACCACGCACTAAGCCATATGTGCTGCAGGGTTCACATCCATCGCACAATCCCTTCTGCACTGGACATTGCAGCCTATATTATATGAGGCTTTTATGCTTCTGCTTTAATCTCCAAAATAAACATACAAGGCAGCATATCTAATTACATCTAATCTCATTTGCTTTTTTTACTGTGAACAGTTAGCTTTAAACACAGCTAGTGCGACATCAGATTAATGATCATGGAAGTCTGCACCACTAGTTCATTATCCTTACAGCTCAGTAGTTGAACACAAAAAGCCATAACAGCAAGATTTTTAATTTGCAAATTAAACACTGACTGGTCCGACATTCTTGTACATGTTATCATAGGACATTAAAAGTTGCTTCCAATGTGAAATGATGTCTTTAAAAATCACAGCTTCATCCAAGAGACAACTGACTATAGCAAACTAATGAGAAAGTGTCACTGGAAAAAAGCCTAAGAATATGCAAAAAAAAAGTCAGTCAGTGACAAAGTGTTTATAAGGATGGATTTTAAAGTCATCTTCCTGTTACACTATTTCTCCCAGAAATACATGACCAGGCACTGACCACAGAGTAGTAATAGGTTGAGGCTACCTCCTTACCCTATGTGAAACAGAAGAGCCCTCCAAAGAGATAAGAACAGATGTTTAAACAGGTAAAAAAAAAAAGGATCCTGCACTCTCCAGAAGAGATTAATTAATAGCTACTTACAAGTAGCTTTATCCTTAGATTTTCTGGACACTGTTAGAACCGGATAAGCATTGCATGAGTGAGCATGACAGGTCTGGTGCTTCCAAAGCGAACCTCAGGAGACAGTGCTGACCTAGGGGACCCACCCTGGGAAACTCCAGGTGGAAAGCCAGGATTCTCCATATGTTCCTCCTCAGTAGTGCTCGGTGACCTGCCCAACAGAAGCAACAAGGGAGGAAAAGCCTTGACACATCCTGAACATTGAACTCTGGGAATTTAATGCTGAACTCAAGGTTACACGCAAGCATGTGTATGAGGCTGACTCAGAGCCTGCCTGAAATCCTGTACATGACCACTTCTACCACCGATTTGTTCGGATGATTGTCCTATTTTCCTCAAAAAAAAAAAAAGCACTAAATTGGGACACCTTATTCAGTCAGCTGGCACTGGGGCATTTAGCCCAAAGGCACTTTAACTTGCATCCTCCACCTTCTGGGTGGATGCCCTACCCTAAAGGGCATTAAGCACAGCTCTCTTCAGCTTTCCCCTTGGCGTCAGGCCACTGCCCAGACAGGAATGCAAAAGCCCAAGCCAGAAGACAAAAGGAGCCTGACTGCTCAGAGCACAGACCCTGGAAAAAGCTGTCAGGATTATAAATATTTCACACTGGAAAGTGAGCTGATAAACAGGAGCAATCCCTCCTTCCAGCTGAGCACCTTAGGCTACAAAGGCACATTCCCACACTGCTGGCTGGTTTTGGCCCTTTCCCACTATGCAGCCAAGAACCCAGGAGGCAGAAGTTTCGACATGGGGAAGGAAGGATTCCACAGTACAAACTCAGTCTGGTAACTGTTACTCCCCCCCAAAAAACAGAAGATAGGGGCTTAGTCCCTTCAAGGTGAGGAGGGAATTGAACGCATATCCAAGCAATAAGCCAAGGTTGACCAGTACTTTTGGCTGAGAGCCACATATTAAATTTCTTGCACAAGCCAAAGCCCTGAGGAGGGCACAGTTGCCCCCAGACAAGAGATGGCAGAGTCTCACTATGAAGCTGAGCACTTAAAATAAGTGGGGTGGCCCTTAACATCACTCTTCTCTACTGAAGTTGTTGACACTTCAGGCACCTCTGCACAATTTTAGTTCTTTACCCTACTTACCACAGATTGCTCTAAAACTGTGATAAGAGTTACAAGGCAAGATCGTATGGGATAAAAATATTCCAACAAAAGCATAGCAGGGATTATTTAAGAAGCCTGTATTATTCCTTAACTTTAAGTAGAACTTTGACCTTGAACAACCAAACTTGCCTAGAACAAATGCATCTGAGAAAAGAACAAGGAATCAAAATCACAAAGTGAAGGCCTCTCCAGCATCCTAGCAAAGCTAAACAACCTCCAGATCAGACACCCAAGATGTCTGAACACCAATTACCATTCCTCTTTTATCATAGCCGTTTGTAAGAAGCGCATGGGTAAACAAAGTCACAGAATGGGATCCACAATCCAACTCACAAATTTCCATAAAACAGGACACAGATGCTTTGTTTTCTTTGTGACTGAAGCTTCCTAAAAAATACTCCATACTTTGGCAAGAAGGCTTATCAAGGACTCTTAAAAGCCTCCTATGTCAAGCAGGAACACAACAGCTTTGGAGCTGAAGAACAGATCCAAGCTCAGGGCTGGCAGTCAGGCTGAGGTGAGTGAGTATCCCTCCAAACGAGTTCCCACTCACTGTTCAGCAATAATACCAACATAAAAGCATAACAGGTCAGCACAAACAAAATTTCAAAGGTTTGGTCAAGAGTTAAACAATAAACAATCACCTGTATTTTGATAATTATTGCTAAGCAACATTAAGGCCAACAGGTTAGCAGAATTCAAAAGGGATTAGGCATTATATGGTTAATAAGAACATCCACAATTACATTAGCTAGGATAAAACAGTTTATAAAAGGATTAAAGGAATACCAAGCCCTGTGGCATGAGTCAGCCACTATATCATAGATAAATTGTTCTTTCTGATTGTTTTGCTTAGTGTAGAACAGTAGAAACCATGCCCATTGTTCTAGCAACTGTTAGCTACAGCACACCAAGGATTAGTCTACAGAAACCAAAAATCAAATTAGATTTCACTTGCTCAGGTTCAAGCTTCTCTAGTGGGCTTGTTCAATTGTATATTATATTTATCTTGGACTAAAACCAGCTCAGGCCAAATTTTAGCTGATTTATATTCACAAATGCTTGCAACACATTAAACTAGAATTGAGACATTTAAGTCACAGAAGTTGTTGTGATTCACCCTCAAAGCCAGATCATCACAATGAAACACCTAAGTAAGCAATTCCCTGCTGATTTCAGTAACCAGTCACTACCTGAAGCTAGAGGGGGAAACAACCCAAAGGTTTCTAACAAGGCTTGCCTTGTCCTGTCCTAAAACAGATCAACCAGAGAACCAAGACCCTTCTCCATTCAGTAGAAGTTTTGTCACCGGTGGTAGGAATACTCACTGCTTTTAGATGAGTTTAACCACTTTGACCTCATACCTTGGACTCCGAGCTTTTGGCCCTTCGCAAGTCTGACAGACTAATTAAAGATGTGCAGAAACCAAATATTTTTTTCGCAGCCTGCCCTCCTTGCATCTACAAAGAGCAGCTTAATTTGCCATTAGCCCCATGAAACAGTAGAGGAATTCAGACAAAGGAGCTATAATTACCAAGTCATCTCCAGCTGAAGTGTCAGCTACCATATGCTCTCTTCAGAAAACTCAGACTACTCATGTGCCTAGTTTATAAAGCTCCCTATATCAAGCTTCATTTTGACAAGAGGGTGGTTTTGATTGTACCAGACCTTTTTGGAAATTTTAGCTGTTAAAATAGTGAAAGGAGACAGATAAAAAAACAGCTGATCCAAACAGTAGAGCAGTCCACTGCAAGTATAGAATTCAAAGAGTTTATATCAAGCACTTCAGGTTTCATCCCATACTATCTCACTTTTTTTAATTAAATATTATTTGCCCACTATAAGAAACATTTGGAAAATGTACCACTCTACTCCCAGAGATGATCTGTGAACCTTAATCTGTTGATCAGTGTCAGATGAAGTCTCAGAAGCCTTAAGAAGTCTGAAGTCTTGTATCTGAGATTAGCACTTTCAGTGTAAGAACACCTTGAAGGGTCAGAGGGAGATGTGAGACAGGTTAAAAGCTTATAAGCCAGAAAGAGGTGAACAAACGAACAAGGTATTTTTGCCATTGCTCTTTCAGCAAAAGCTACTCACAAATAAAAAAAATAAAAACAACCTACCATCGGTATCTGCATTACACCAGGGACTGCAATTTTTAACTATAACATTTCAGTACTGCAGAAGCTGATGTCACTCGCCAAGGAAAACTTCCCTCTAATTTGGCAAGGCTTCAGAAGTCCAAACAACTATTAATTGTAACACTGGCTTACTTGCTAGTAGAGGAAGTTAGAAGAGATTTTGCCTATATTAAACAATATGGCTAAGAAGAAATAGCTGGTCAAATGATCAAAGCTTTGAATGAAATAATCAGAGCGCCAAACTGCATCTTCATCACAGAAATGTAGATCTTCCCAGCATCCTGATCACCACCAGTAGAGCCAAATAAATTTTAAACATGCAAGTAAAAAAACCCTACCATATATATAGTGACTGTTCCTGTATCTGTAGGGTAGGATTCTTCCTACGAGAAAAAAACCAGGGAAAAATGTCATAGGAAATTGATCCTACCATCAATTTTCACCACTTACTAGCCTTTGCAGCAAAAAGTAGCTTATGAGTTTTCCACTTCCATTTGAACGAAGGCTTTCACTATGAATTTTCACAAGTTACTACACAAAGAGGAGCTCAGATACCAGCTATTAGATGAGAAGCAAAAAACGTACACCTAGTCTTCTGTAACTTCTCCAAACACCTGGTGTTCTGCTTAAGATTCAGTGCCTGTAGAAATACCTGTCATAGTTGGCAGTTCAGAATATGCTTGTGGCAGCAGGAAACAATTGGCTCAAACTCGGCTTGTTTTATTCAGTCAGGCTTTCTCTGGGGCTTGGGTGGTTTTTTTTTTTTGTGCCAACGTGAAAGAGAATTAAGTGCTCCATAAGGAAAGTAAAAGATCAAAACTTACCAGTTTTACCTACAGAACCACAAAACAGCACATGCAATCACAATTAGCAAAACACACACGGTAAGATGTCTCAACTCCTCACCACAATAAGCACTACAAGGACCTATGCCAATCCCTGACACAGTTGCAGCTCCCGCAATTTAGCTCTGACATGGAATACGATTCTCATATCTGCTTGCATATGGAGTTTCTCTTGCTCTGGGTTTTGCTGCAATATTTGTATTACTACATCAAACAGCGGGGCTGCAAAATGAAGCACTCCAGGAGCACTGGAATTCACACCACATTCAGAAGCCACTTTTTTGGGAATGAACGCACCCTGGGAGGTCAGTGTTTCTCCCCAGGCATCTTGCTTTGTGCAGCAAGAGGGCAGCCAGACACACTGTCAAGACCTGGGAAGAACCATCAGGGTTGTATCACGCAAGAATTCCACCATGGAAGACAGCAGCTCCCTACTGTAGTCAAATCAACTCCCTGTGAAAACCTCAAGGTGCTCATCGCTCCTGGTTCTTCTGTCAACCCATCGCCATTTCTCAATCTTAACATTTGCTAGCTATTTTCCTAGAGATATTTAAGTGACTGCAGTTGCTAAGACAACCGCTTCATCAACACCAGCACCTCAGCTCATCTATCTTGGGCTTCCCTTCCGTTCACCATGACTTCTAGGAAATCAGCTGCCAGAAACAGTAATTTTAAAATCTGGCTTTTTTTTTTTTAACTTTTAGTAGCCTTTGAGATCTTCTGTTCAAACAATCTCAAGTTCCTTTTGTAGGAACAGATTTGTTTTAACTATACCCTCAGAAGTGGTTTCCTGTAAAGCTGGAAGAAGTCCGATAGCTTTAATTCCAAGGCACTGAGGCGATGAAGTGGAAGATGCCATCAGAGGTATACATCCAAACCAGGGTTATGCACACCTATGCTGTCACTTCCAGTAACTCACTGAAATCTCCTTCTGTTTTGTTTTCTGTTACCAAGAGAAGCAGAGAATGACTCAATATTTCTTATAATACTTACGAAGCTGAGCTAGGCACCTTGAAATGCACGCCCATATAGGTGTCTTTTTAAAAAAAAAAAATATCACGGAACTGCCACAAAGAAATTAGTAAGTGGATAATCCCTACAGCTATATGCATGTTTTAACTAAGTGAGCCTTAAGCTGTCAGGCTCTCCTGCCATGGCAGCCATGGAACCTGGTGGCCAATTCAGTTAAGCTCTGTAAGCAGCTACATCCTCCTAGAAACTGTGTGGTATCTTCTGAGTTTTACAACAGTAAAAGTAGGGGAAATGAGACCCTGCATAGCCCTCCCCTTCCACTAATTCATCTATGTAAGACCCAAAAAGGAAGGCATCACAACAAGAGCTTTGATCAGAATTTACATCTTATAAAATATGGGATAAGCCAACAGAAAAAACAGTTAAGCCAGGTTTGGTTACGTTCTACCACCACCAAAGCTATCGGTGTCTTTGCACCATACCAGCACCTTCGTGGCCCTTGCTGCTGTGAGTTAGAAACCTACAGCTACAACTGTACCAGCTTTGCATCTGTTAGTGTGGATACTGGCACTGGTCTAACCATGGCAACGTGGGATTACGCATGGGCTGCAAAAACCAGCTCCTAAGCTGGGTCAATTCACAACTGGTGTTAAATATCACATTGTCACTACCAGATCACTGCTGTGCTTGAGGCAGGTCAAATGGGCCATTGCTGCAATGCAGACACACTTAAAACACTATAAAGTGATCTCCACAGTTTAGTACCACGGACCTTGGTGGCTTGCCATGGTTGACACAGCGTCATTGGAGAAAGCCCCGAGTATTCCCTTCACCACATCTATTAATACAAGGTTAGCATAACTAGAGCAGGAGACGACTTTATATTCTGCCTGAAACTCAAACTCGACACGGCAGTCACATTAAGCTGTGACCAAACATTATTTTAGCGAGTAAGTATGGTACAACAGCATTTATCAATGCATTTATAATTAAAGCAAAGAAGCCTCCGGCAGTTAGAAACACCAGCTTCCCTTATACAAGGAAAGGTACCTGCAGGTCAGTTGTGCTGTAGTTTTCTATTTAAAGTGCTTGCTAAGTGTAGAATTTGGCTTCCTGCCCATGTGTTTTAAGCTCAGTGTTGTGGCATAGCCTGGGTAATTGCACTTCGGGTGACAAGCACAACAGAACTTGGAGGCATGTCAGTAATACACTCCAAATCTCATCGTCACTTACTAGAACCAAATCTTGCCTTGGGAAGGCACCGGCTCCATGAAGCACCACACCAGGCAGCCTCCCCAGCCGTGCCGTGGTGCTGTGAGTCGTTTCACACCTCCACACTCGACATCAAATCCCACACGCCGGTTTTGCTACGCTAAGAGGCTTTATTTTGAACCTGCTCTTCAAAGCACAGGGGAGAAGAACTTGGGGTGGTGGTAGTAGAAGAGCACAGGGGCTGGAACAATTAAGAGAGTGCAAGAAAGAAATACCAGAGGTGGGGGGCAAAGAAGTTGGGTAGCTGTGAAATCAGCGTAGACCCCTCTGACATTTTGAATGACAAGGCAGCCAAGGCATTGCTCTGCCCCCTCCAAGGAGAAGTTTACCCAGATTCTCCCTGATGCAGTCTGAGCATTATTTGTGAAGCCTGCATAGCACACGTCTCCCTCAGCAAGCCTACATACCCCAGGCCCTGACTTAATGCCTTTCTCTTCAACACCAGGAATGTCCCCCTCTCCTCCCCCAGGTTAAGTTACACAACCCCAGCTTTATTTTTTGCTCGTAGAGAATTGCTGCAGCTGCCTCATGGAGAAAGTCTGTGCAGAGGAGCATGACTTGTCAGTACATCAGGACCTGTGCTGGGGTGCTTCAGGAAACTGCTCAGGTTTTTATTTTTAAAAACCAGGAATAAGCAGAAGTCCTTAGTCCAAAAATCTCTTTGCTTTTGTGCTTAAGCAGCCTGAAAGCTATTCACTTGACAATTTCTTCAGCTATTCCAAATCTAAGTGCTGTACTTGTAAACATACAAGTTGAATTTGTTTTGGAAGAAAGCTTTCCCATGTGCTATTTATAAAAAGCAAAATGCTTTCTACCTACAGATTTAGTCAACTACGCTATTATAAGATATACCCATTTTATGTAAAAATGTTAATTTATCCAGGATCATGAATACGAACCCATTACAGATAAGACTTTCAGTCCCTATCCTGTTTACTAAATTATACTGCCTCTTACTGTTGTCAAAGAACATTTTGGCCCTTCCTTACATTCAGTCAAAGCTGTACAAAGACCCCATACTTCTACACGGCTCTTCCAATCCCAGCCCTGTGTCCTTCAGATGAGCACCTCTTACACTCACCAGCAGACCTAGAACAATGCGCTTGCATTGGCTCTTTCATCCTGTTTGTGCAGCATCCGCAGACTATTCTCGACAAGTGCCACGCTTCACCCACACAAAGGGCCTAACAGATGATGAATTCTGGATTGTGCATCCCTTTCACCCGGTCTAACATCGGAGCATAGCGATTCACGTTCGGAAGAAATGTGACAACAACAATAGTTAATGGCTTTACCAAACAAAGCTCAACCAAACATGTACCGAAGAAAGCTTTGCTGGCTGCTACCTAGCAGAAGACAGAATTTGGTTGGCCATACGAGCAACTAGCAACAGACATGAACCTTTCTTGGAAGGAAGTGGCTGATTTCACATAACCCTCTTATCTCAAGTTGACATCACTGAGCTATTAATCTGCAAATTAAGATCCAAATTCAACACGTCACCCAAGCAGGCTTTAGGCTCTGCCTAAATTTTGTCACCCTCAGTTTTTCTGCATTACTACACACATAGTAGTCTAAGAAGACTAAAGTCCCTTCCAAGCATAGCGAATCTCCTTTCCAGTGTCACCATCATCTTCTGCCATAACACACCACCTTCATAATTTTTTTTTTTCATAGAAGGATTTAGAATAGAGTTTAGACCCACAACACTGCAAAAACCCCATTATTCATACCACGTTTGTTTGAGGAAACATACTGTATCTGCTGTTCTTTCTAGAGCACAGAAGTCACTGCCCTATACTTAACAAGAGAAGGGAAGAAAATGCCCAAAACTTATACCCCCTGCTAGGAGCTACTGCATGCCCAAAAAAACAGCTAGGAGATCACAAATAAATTGGTGCGTACAAGAGTTTAAGATACAGAACTGATGCAGCCTTCCAACAATTCAAGAGTTTCTTTCTATCCACTAAACCACACCCAGAGGTTTGCCAGATGTACAACTCACAGGTTCTCCCTAACATCACCAGCAAGCATACTTTTGTTTTAATAGCAGAAACTAGCCACTTTAGAAGCATCAGTTAAGAACAGGCAGGTCAAAAATACTTCACTGCTCTCTTGGAAATAGGTGAAAGTCATCCACATGCTCAGCAAAGCTGGTATCTGCAGAGGGAAAGATGAAACAGAACAAGACTGAGACACCAGGAGCTCTAATCAGGTCACATGTGGTAACCTTATGTCAGCCCTCAGTCATGCCCCAAAGTACAGTCAGTGCAGTACAGGAAAAGAGATGGAGGAAGAGGGAGACACCTGAGATGGGCACGGATTAGCAGAGACCCCAGGACAGATGAAGATGTCTGGTACCATCATGATGAAAGGTCTTTTGTGATCATAAGCATACTAGAGCCTTCACACCTCTGCTGTTGCAGAGCCAACCTCACAGTATGTGGCATTACCTACCTGGGCAGCAGGCAACATCTCATGTATGGTGCATGTGCTGCAGATTGCTGAAGATAACCGCATGTGCCATTTCACTGCACCCCCATGAGGCCTGGGAAAAGGCAATGACCTGCTCTGGGATGGTTACTCACAACCACTACCACAACCTGACCTGATCCACCACTTATCAATGTGCCTACAGCTCCCAGCAGGCAGCTCTACCTGACTAAAGCAGGCAGCACATACCAACAGTAGCCAGCCCAGCTGTGGTCTCCATGGACATTACCATTAAGCAGCATGGCCTTTTGCAGCTTTTGTTGATTGCCAGCGTGCTACTTAATTGACCCTTGCAAGCAAAATATAGTCCCTGGTTGAACAGCCCAAGCAGAAGCGTATCACTCACACCAGAGACATGAAACAAAGTGAACAACTAAATACATAGTAAGAATGGGATAAGCTTACAGCTTGGATAAAAAAAAAATAACTATTACCTTCAAATCAGTGAGATTCAAGTACCACCTCTAACAGTACTAGAAAGAAAGCGGCCAAGACCAGCAGCCTTCTTACCCCATCCCTCCTTAGTAGCAGCCAGTACAACTACAACCTCTTTCCAACTGGAGAATAGCCATGGATGATACAGGTTCGAGATCAAGAACTGTGTTATTACTGCCATTTAAAATAGATCTCCCAAAGTGACATTCCACAATGACCCTCCTGAGGACCCTCCTTTAGCTCCTGATGTGTCCACCCGTAATCATCCGAGGGTCAGAACAAACTTCAGTATTAACAAATTTTCAAAAAATAATCCAGCCAGTTCCAAAATGTCAAAGCCCAAGGGTTCACAGACTCAGCGAAGTGTATCCCATCTATCCAGCTTCTCCCAGTAGTGCCACTATTTCTGTTTTTCAGGCCAAAGGCAGCCAAGCTTCTTCCACACAAATGAAAGACTGCTACCAATGGGGAAAAAAAAAAAAAAATCAGTTAAATTTCACAGAAAGCATATTAGTCAAATTTTGATGCACATAAGCCTTCAGGTTTCTGGCAGACACTGAGAAATGGAAATCATTCCATATGTTGGTATCAAAACTCTCATTTTTACATGCTCCAATGGAGATCGTACAGCAATATAAATGCCTAGTTTCATTTAGAAGTTCACTGGTCTTTCAAAAATGAAGTGACAACAGGTCCTCTGTAGAGAATTGCTTAAACATGACTACAGTTTTCTCAAGAAACAGCCACTTGACACTTAAAGAACTATACAAGAGAAGAAACATTACCATCATCCACTGAATTTGAACACTAAGTTTTCAGCAAGAGTTGAGCCCCAATCCCTTTTCTGCTTGGCATTTTGGGTAAGAGCCACCACAAAAAAAAAACCTAACACAAAAACGTGAGGTTAGGCAGAGATCCCACTGAAGTGGCAGTATTATTAAGAACAGACAAGGCCTTTTCTCTCCACCTTAACTGAAAAGTGGCATGCACCTTCATCTGAAACGTTTGGGTATGGCATTTTGTTACCACATGAATGACAACTTAGAAGGGATTTAGATAAAAGCTACACGAGACTTAAAAGGTACAGAAGAGGCATTAGCCTCTCAAGTTATACTACTTAATGCATCACTGAAAGGCATTCAGCTACTAAGTGTGGGTACGGTTACTATACTGCAAGAGAAGTGATCAGGAACACCGAGACGAAATTCGGTTTTCTTCAATACATTATAAGAAGCCCATTCTTTTAATAAAGGTGGGTGCTTTCAGAGATAAGTTATTCTAGCCAAGATAAGCAAACACTTGCACATAAGTGTAGTTTACATCCATGAATTAGAGGTTTACACAAGCAGACTTTATGCATGAACAAATGCATCTTCACAGAACGTATTTAATGTCAAGGCTACTGCATTCCATGGTTTTTCTTTTGATAAGGCCAAAGAGGGTGCTGCAAAAGAGCATATTATTCCAGCCTCTGCCTAGATCTGACAGCAAAAGGTTTCTAGCTGCAGAAATGTCTAAGGATTAAAACCAAGAATTTTTGCACAATGGACAAGTGCCTGTCACACAAGAACTGAATCAAGTAGCACAACTGGCTCAACACTGGTCTTTGCGCTCTTAAAATACTCTGGCAAAGGATTTTGCTTCTTAACCCCTCCAAATACTTTGCTACAATGAACATTGAAACATATGTTTGAAATACTTTAACTAGGATACATATCTTAGCTTGGGGAAGAGCCACATAGCTATTACAAACCTGTCCCTACGGCTATCAACTTAAGTTTCCATCTCCCAAAGAAAAGACTTTTACCTGAATTTCTAAATTACTTGTATAATTTTAAGACAGCAAAACAGACCAATGGGAACACATCATGTTATCCTTTTAGTACTAAAACCTTAAAGAGCAAGACACAGCCTGTCTGCCAACCAGCCTTCTCTTTAATTACAAATACTATGATATCTGAAAGTGTCACTTAATACAGCCCCTTTACGTTCCCCTTGTTCTCCGGGTGACAGCCTCAATAAAAACACCTCAAACATCCAGGAAGTCTTAAGATCACATTTCTAAGTCAAGCAAGATTCCAAAACATCCTACATGTGCCCCAATCCAGCAGCTTTATCACCTTTATCCTATTTGTAGGCCACTTTGAGCAAATACTTATGTATGTTAAATATTTCAGAAGATGTAGAGATAGGCAATCAACCAGTTTGGCTCATCTTGGCTACTCATGCTCCAGGGGAGGGTACACAAAGCCAAAGTTACTACTATTAAACTGGCCTGGTGGGATGAGACAGTCTCAGTAAGTCACTACCACAAAAGCTTAGTGAGATTAACTGCAATTCCTCTAACTCTTAAGGCTGGGTAGGACACTAAGGTTTTAAAAATGAAGTAGCACTCTGGAAATAGCAAGCTAATTTTGTGCACGTGCATATATGTACGCACACATCTGATCACGCGCAGGGCCCAAATTATAAGAGGACCTGCTATGTTATGAGTCACATAACCTCTGGTTCATCCGCACTGCAGTCCATCTGAAACTCTGCTGCATTTCCAACTTTAACTCAGTTACACCTCAGAGTTCAACACGAAATCTTCACCGTTTAGTCCATACGATTCATTACTATGAATTCCACATGACAGCCATAAACAACACAGCCAAAATGCATGCCAAAGGTCAGAGTTAAGGTTCTGTAAGCGTTTGGGGTTTTTTTTTCTGGCATTTCTTACCCTCTAGATGCAAAGAGAGTATCACACAGTAGCCCTGAAACGCTATTGAAGAGAAGATATATGGTGTGAATAGATTAGTATGTGAAACAGCAGGAAGTGTAAGCAGGACTTCAGAAACAGCGAGGCTGAAACATGTTTGAACTCTTGAGAAGTTACTCACGTGGTCCTACACTCAGACACTGACATAACATCACTGCAATGCTGGAGATCTTAAGGATTTACCAGGTAAACAAAAAAATTAAAAAGAACATCCCTGTAACACTGTAGAGTCAAAAACTTCCACTAATTCCTATAACATGAACCAGATCTAAAAGCTATCTGCATGCTTTTAGTTTTATTATCTCTTGGACAGACGGGCAGAAAATTTCAAGAGGCACAGTTCTTTGCATTGTTATCCCAGAAAAAAAAAAACAAACAACAACTTCATGTTGTTATTTCACCTTATCCAAAGATCACTCTGTGCAAACTCATGGAAACAGATCCAAACAATGGAAAAATTATGCAAACTGACAGTGCTCAACCTTTCCAAATGGAAAGCTTCCCATTTTTATTCTAATGGCAGAGGTGGGCCATGCTACAGCTCTCTCCTTGCCATACAACAGGACCTCATTGCAGAGGCTTGTATTTCCAGGCAGTATCAGAACTGGAAATCACTATCTTAGCATAGACAATACCCTACCTGGATCAGAGCAGTCCTAGGGAAAGAACTGTGAGCTGGCTACCATCATTACCTTCCCTATAGCCTCCTGAGGACAGGCAACTGTCCAAAACAGGCTACAGGCTGGGGGCTTCTGCGGGGGCCACAGAGGTAGCCATCCAAAAAACTATACACAGAGTGAGGGTCAATGGGGTATTCCTCCAAGAGCTAGAGATCATAATTGTGCCTATGATCAGTGAACCACCATCAGAAAAAGTTTCTTGCCTCCCTGCCTGTAGTCAGCTTGGTAGCTCCTTTGCTTTGGAGGTAGCCTGCTCTGCACAGGAGCTCCTCAGACCCAGAGCAAGCAATTCCAGGCTCTATTCACCCACAGTTCCGCATCCTGTTGCTGCATCAAACCTGTGCTTATTAGCTTCGGTGATACCTAAAGGCAACAAAAACAGAAGATTAAGTACACTCAGAGAGAAGCTTTACAGCACCTTGCAACGCAGAGGCCTGCAGAAGGCAGCTTTTGTGCTGGGAGTACCACACATTTTTTCCTTGGCACTGAGGAATATTTTTGTGGAGTTAAATGTTCTACCAGTTACATAATACTAAGTGCTTAAGAAACTCCTGTTTGCTTAATTTTAAGATTTCTGGTAAGTAGCCTCTTTTACTAAACTTTTAAACATGGTGCTAATTCTTGACATCAATTATCCATAATGTAAATTCCATATCAATTTCCTGCTCTGAAAAAGAAAAATTCCCACGCATTGCAAATTGCTTTGAAATCAAAACAAATCACCTGGATAAGATGAAATCCAACAATACAGAATTCTAAACAGCACATGGTTAATGAGTTACAAAAAGCAAGGAAAACAATGCCTTGACAAGTATTTAGCCCCCAAATTGCTTGAGAAAACTAAGCATAATGCTTGAGGTTCCCTCCCCCCTGACTTAAGCACCAAGACTTGCTCCTTCATTTAGCAGAAATACCTTATGAAATAAACTGCCTTACAAACCATCAAATAGCAGCTCTAACAATGCAGTTAACTTTTCTTGTTTCCTTTCATGCTAGGTATATTCATTTTCATCTACCCAGCCTAAATCACCTCTGAAGGAGCTTTTAATATTGACTCTTGCTCTACATTAAACATGCTTCTTGACACAGCATACTTGGTCAAACTGTGCTTCTGGGCCGTGCTGTGTGTTTAATAATGAAGTTTCTATTTGTATAATTTCTCACTTGCACCTTCCCTGAAAGGTTGGCTACCAGCACAAGAATACCATTCAACTATAAAAAATGAGAAGAATTTCCTTTTTTTTTTTTAAAAGCAATCAAAAGCTGTGACGCTAAGGTGCAATTGCACCAAACATGCAGAGCTTTGAGTAAGCCATCAAGAAGCACCTTCTAATAGCTCTGCAAGTATCCTGAAAACATCACTTGATCAAAACATTGGGCAGAGGTTTCTCAGCCTCCAGGCTGCGAAGCCGCAAGCATCACAGTGAGACACTGGATTTCAAAGCAGAGAGAGACTGATCAGCAACTGAGACGGCGAAAGTTTCACCATGCACAAGCCTCAGCCATTGAAATCTATCCCAACTAGGACCTACCATCACCAGATCACAGCTTAATCACCTTTGCTGTGGTGGTCCCCATTTGAGCACCAGCTGCCAAAATTGAAGGTGAAGAAGTCCGCCTGCCACATCACGAGTGAAGAACTCTGTCCTAAGCATCCTATGGCATAAAGGTGGCATCGGTGAACTGCTCACATAGTTCTGCAGTCTACAGCACAATCTGGTTCTCTACTGCTCAGGCACTGCCTGCAAAACCAGAAAAAGAAACAAACACATTCCCATCGTTTCCAGAGCAATTCAGAACTGCCACATAGTGCAGTGGAGCCTCATCTAAAGACCTGTCTTATCACACCATGTCCTTTGCAGCTGACCTAAGAAAGCAGCAGCTGGCACTACCTATGACCTGGACATGAAACATTTCGTTCTGAGAAGAACAGTCTGCCACTCAAAGAAACACAACAACTGAATCAGCCGTGAGCAAATCAACATCTGAAAACACACAAGGTCCACCCACCTTTCACCCTTAAACAAACTCTGAATGAGCCAGGGACCAAAAACCAAGTTCACCTATTGCAATCAAATACCTGTAGCCCAACACAACTGACTCTGTCAGAAACTTTAGTCATAAACTGGCAATTTCTTGCTGACAGCAGCGGAGGGACAGACATTTGCTCTTACCACTGGATCTTTCTGGAGGAATTAGTATCACTGACCCTGAGCTACTTTTGCCCTGCCAGCAAGGAACATGAGGTGACTAGCGCACAAAATAGCTCAACTCCTTCCTTGGGGGTGACAATCCGGAACATAAGGAAAGGGTTTCCCAAAACATTATTCCCAGTCACACTGAATAGCTACATAAAGTCCTTAGGTAAGGCAAAGATTGACAGGGGTGAGGACAGCCATGCAGAAACACCTGGACTCATGACAGCCTCCACTGCAGAAGCGTACCTTTAGCTGACTGCATCGGGGAGGCTTGCGGTTCAGGACTGCTCCTGCCCCTCGCTAATACAAGCTGTTCTTCACACAGGGGCTGCTCCTGAAGGCCGCAGCCTTTTCCATCCAGCTGGGAGGTCCTAAACGATGAAGTACTGCAGCAGGTCTCAGCATGCTGTGTTAGTTGATAAAATATGCCAAGATGCTGTGCCTGAAGTTTTAAGAAGCCCCTGACTTTATTGCAGTCAGCACCAAGGTACTGATAACCTACCCTTTAAACAAACATTCAGGGGTAGGTGTTTTCTGCTTCCATTTATCCAATGCTGGAGTTACAGGATTAGCAACTGAAACCAGAATCTGTTGAAAAGGTGAACCAGCTTTTAACAGCAGTAGGTCCTGTCAAGGAGGTGCAAAGAGAGCACTTTCCTCGTTTCAGTTTATTCAGCTAGTTCAGCTGCCCAGAGAGAAAGGTCGTATTTCTCCAAGAATAAACAAGGTGCCAAAAGCTGATGTTACCAGCTCCAAGAGCACAAATCCAGCATTTGTGTTCCAAATCAACCATCATTGGCACTTTCTTTAAGGTCACACTAAACATAGGTTTTCCTCAAAGTACATATAACTTGAGCTTAACTAGAAGCGTTTGCACCTTCCCCTCCAGCTCCTACTCTCAAACCACACCTCAAGTGGAAGAAAATTCCCAAACTCTCATCACCACAAAGTTTAAAAAAAGTTACACCCTGTAATAGCGTATTTCTAATCCTGCTTACCTCATCTTAGGGACCTAAAAAGACAAAACAAGATGAAGCTAGGTATTTCATCAAGCCAAGAAATCTGAAAAATAAATCAGATGACAATCTTAACTAGTGCTCACCTCACACATACTATGAATATATCACAGAAGTCATCCCACCAAATAAAGTTCAGGGCATTAATCTAATCTCTACATGATTCAGTAAGCCAAGTCTAACACATCTAAAGTGTGCCTGAAGGCCCATTACAAAGAATATCTCTCCTCAACACAAAAGAACTCCTCTGTAGGGACAGAATGAGGCTCTAACACCACTTTTTTCAGCGGCTGAGCATTTAGGATGCATAACCAAAAACCAAACACTACCAGTGCTATGCCCTGCTCCTCATGGAGGAAGGATGAGGCAGAGACAACATATGACAGACTCCAGCTATCCTGCTTGAAGGGAATCCCTCTGCTGTGGAAAGGTGAAGGCATCATGAGACCTTAGTCTCCCATTCTCAAAATAAGTATCAGAGGATCAGTGAGAATAATTTAAAAGAAAGGCATAACAGTTCAAGGATACCAAATACCAAAAAAAACCCCCCAAAATGATATTATATTCCTGATACGGAGATAAGGCAACCAGCAATCTTGCCTAAATCTACACTTGTTGACACATATCCTCAGATTATTTCACAGGCTGCCCCAGCTTCTATCCAGGAACAAACATATACAGTCCAGACAGGCCCCTAACCAAACAAAAATATTTTGACC
>VXAK01003668.1:60334-101251 GCA_013399435.1 Arenaria interpres | reverse complement strand
TTTTTTTTTTTTTTTCCGTTCAGTAGATGTTCAGTTGTCCAGCTGCCAGGTTTTGCTTGGGTTGTTGGAGTATACTGGTAATCAGTTCCCTCTGTGTCTCATACATCAAAATACTACAGCTGGAGACTAGCCCACACCTCATTACTTCCCAAAAGCTCCACATTAGCTGCCCTCACATTAACAATACCTCCTAGAGATATATGAGCCTGATCAAAAATATTGCCCAGAAGTAGTACATTTTATCCTACGGAATACTCAGATTCTCTTTTCTTCTATTATATTTCAAATTAGAGGAGCTTTATCTTAGGAGAGAAAAAAGAACCAATAAAAATATCTTATGTTCTCTGAAAAGCAGGAGATTTGTACCAGAGACATTAACTTTTACCAGTGTCTGTGACAGCTGTTCTGTGGAGAACATAACAAAACCTAGTGATTTGAAATTAGGTTGTTCTTTTTTTTTTTTTTTTAGTGTAGCCATGAGTGTTAGCAAACAACTGCACTGCTGAAAAGAAAATCTGGTAACTAAGAGAGCTAAAAAATGCATCCTTTGAGCTTAAAAGGAAGTATGTTGCGCTCTGTGACATTTATACATATTTATAAACATAACTCCAGTGCTGACAGGAGATTAAAAATTATGAATAAGCTATCACAATGATCAAACATTACATATTGCAAGGTCTTTTGAGGGCAAATTTTGTGTGCACAGTGGAACCCGGGGCTGAAGGACCTGTACACATCAGCATTGATGTGAATTGGCTAAATTGCTTGAAGTGATTTAGGATGTGATTTCAAACCCCTTCCTGCTTCCATTTAAAGCAGCGTCAAAGCTCTGGTTCTCTAAAGAGGGCTGGGATGCCTGCGAAAGCATGAACCACCTCGCCAGGGTGCATCCAGAGATGTCTGTAAAGGTGAGAAAGGCAGGTGTGGAAACTACTCAGCAAATCATACAGATGAGCGTTTTATATTCATCATCCTGTCAGAGAGAACTAGAAAACTCTGGAAAACTCCTGAATGGCTTTGTCATTAACATATGATGGATCTTAAACACCTGTGTCCAGTTCTAAGACAGTAGCAAGCTTTAAATATAGAAAGATGTTTTCCGTTTCCTTTAGGATCCCTATTAGGACAAAAGTGCACCAGTCATACGGCGGAAGTATCTTTGTTACCACTACACGCAATTCTACATAAACATGTGCCACCTTTCCTAAGAACCGGAAAGGAATAGATGGAAGACTGGCAGCACCATCTCCTGGCAGATAGAAGAAACAGGGACCACTTTGTGTTAGAAAGTAGGGCCAAGTAATTTCTTTGTGGATTTTAAAAAGACCGTAGCAGGAAGTAACTTCACAAGAGTATATTCCCTCCCTGGGAACATTAACTTTGATATGCTTCAGGGAAGAAAAGCATTATGTGTTATTATAATTATGGAGAACACATACTCACAATTATAAAGAACAAATTCAGGTTCCTTCTGCATTTAAAAAGCTCTCTCATGTTGGCTTCTCTGCTTTCCTATATATTGTTGTAATGGCAGATTTCAAAATCAGCCCAGCAGGTAAGTTAGCCCAGTTGCAGTGTATTAGTGTAGTCCTGGAAGAACATAGAAGACCGTAGATGTTCCCTGTAGTCAGAAAATAATGGAATATGTAGATTTCAAGAGTTATAGTGAAGCTTCTGCCTTGCTGAGTAGGTAGAGGAAATAGAGGGAAAAGACTATTAATACTGTAAACTGCTAGATCATTAATGTGGAATGCTACTATACATATTTAGAAAGTGACAATGGGTAAAGAAGCAGTAAGAGAGGGTGAGGCTTCTGGAGTAATGAAAGGCTGTATGTCAGATGAGTTGGTGAAAGATGATCATGAAATAAACCAGAGGAGAAAACAAAAAGAAAAGGGAGATGAAGAAAGGGATGCTGGAAATTTCTACCTTTTTTTTTTTTTCTTGAACAGTACAGAACTGGTATGCCACAGAAATCTAGATCTCATTTATCAGAACAGTCTCAATCAGCACGAGAGGGAAGACTTAACCGTATCGATCAATATCTAACTGTACCAGTCGTCTTGTCTGTTAACTCTTGCAGATCTGTTCTTGCTATTAGGTCCCGTGTTCCCTGGTATTAAACAAACACAAAGCCCTCCTTGTGTTACACAAACATGTTATACAAACCTCCATATTTTGGAGGTTATTTTACTTTGAGAAACTCCCAAGTGCTTTTAAGGAATTTTTTTTTGTTGTTTTTTTTTTTGCAGATGATCATGAAAGCGGAAGAGACTTATGAAATCATTCATTCTACCCTCCTCCCAAAGGAAGAACACTCCTTATAAGTCACCACACTTCCCAGGACTTCGCCCAACTTAGACTCAAAAGGCACAAGTAACAGGGGATCCAGTAATTCCCATGGGAAAATATGCAGCTTTATGCCGCCTCCCATCTCCCACATGGGCGGGGTGGGGCTCTGCTTATCTCTCCAGCTCAGAACCAACATCAGGCCATTTTCTTCCAGGCATCATTTACTATTCAAACATTCACAAAACAAAGGTAATCCTCATCCTCCTCCAGGGCCTGCCACAAAATCTGCCTTCCTTTCTAACTGATATTAAACTGTATATTTTAGGAATCACTCTGGTTAGTGGGCTGACCTCTTTTATCAAATACTTGTTCTTAAAGGATCTGTTCTTCTGAGCAGGGTTAGCTGTCCAGTCAGCTGTCTCCACACCTCTCTAGCTTTTACTATTCACACTGGAAAACACATTTTACTAGCTATATGCATTCAATTATTTTGTTTTTTTATTCGATGTGCTGTACTTGTGATATTCCAAACCAAAACACGCTACATGCTGTTTCCCATTCCTTCCTAATCATATGCTATATGATTATCATATCCTTGTTTAGGCCCTAATCACGATAATAAAATGGCTCAAACTCCTTAACGGGGGAAGAGAAGAATGTGTTCCTATCATTACCGAGTGTCAACACACTCCCAAAGTGTTCTTGTACTGGACACAGGAGGATATGCTTGTATAAATAAATAAATCACACCCAGACATGCCATCAAACTAACCTGCTGATACAAAATAAATTCTTGTTATTAACGTGGAATAAACAATACTGCTAAATGAATTACCCTTTTCTTAATTACTATTTAGTGTTTTGCTATTGTCTAAACACTTTAATCTAACAATTCCATTGTGACGGGCTCTGTCGAAACACAAATCAGTCGATGACCCCAAAAATATTTACAAGCAATCAACTTTTATTGTTAAGGTATCCTTATGAGATAACAAGTAAATGGAAGAAACAAACATATTCAATGGGAAAATTCAAGTGGTAACAGAAAAAGAAGTCTTTTGCCTGGCTTTCTGTATCTTGCTTTGACAAGTTACAAAATAGTGAGGGATAAGAAAGGCTACCCACCAATAAAAAACCTGATCTCTACTGGATGTCTGCTGTTCAACATACGATCTGAAAACAGGGATAAATAGTTTGCAAATAAAACAAGACTATTCCAAAAAGTTCCATCTGAAGTTGATTCCAAGAGCTGCAGAAAGATCCTGCAATATTAAATGACATCTGATAAAATGGCAAATGAAAATTGGTATTTATAAATGTTAGGTATAACCTTCACCAAATACAATGACGAGCACTTGTTTAGTTGTTACTACTTTGGAAAGAATCTTTGACAGCTGGTGGAGTATCAACTTACTGTGAAATCTCAACTCAGTGGAAACCAAAAAATAGGAAAGTCACTAGAATTAAGACATGAGCAGAGGAAAAGGATATATTATATAGTTCAGAATGGGTATAGTATATCTAAAAAAATGCAGACAGAGATAACTAGAAGAATTATATACATTTTTATAAATTATAATTTATTATATAAATATGAAATAGTTTCACACAAGGGAAGACGAATAGAAATAAGACTTTTCATTTAGGAAAAAAAAAAGCCTCACAGCGTTATGATAGAACTCATGAATTACATGGAAGGAGAGTTATAAAAAGTATAAAACTCAATAATAAATCCTTTTCAAGAGGATTTGAGAGGATTTCAATAATCTTAGTGTACCAAGTGCCAGAAACTTGCTAAGTTCTGAAACCCACCAGCTGAACTGGGTATAAAAGCAGCACTCGGAAGTGAAAAGGCCATAGTGGAAAACCTAAGAGAACTTCCCATGTCCATGTTCCTCTGCTGGAATACTTAATCATCAGCCTGATTAGTAGCAACTAGAATCAGTGCATACATGGACAGATATGATTTACTAGGGGAAGGTCAACATGGTTTTTGTCAATGTTGCTTTCGCAAAAGAGAAGTCTTGCCTTATAAACTTGGTATGAAATTTTCCAAAGGTGTCAGCAAGCACTTATATAAAATATACAAGGATTATACTCAGCCCATTCTCTCAGCAGGAAGCTGTGAACTCCCAGCCGTGGACAGCAAATGTCAGACACTGCGAGTGCTACAGCTTCAGGCAGAAGGGAAGGGTTCAGGGGTCCAGCACCACGGCAGGAAGTTCTCTGGACTGCCACCATCAAGGGAGAGAGAGAACTACCCAGCAAACTTTCTAATTTATATTGAATCTGACATTCATGGTATGAAATACTCCTGTTGACAGCTTGCGTCAAGTGCCCAGGTCTCCTCACCTCCTCACCCCTGCTCCTGGCAATGCTCAAAACAGTGAGACCTTGAATCTCACCAGCTATAGCCTAGCTGGCTATAAAGTAAATATGTTCATGGATTCAGACACTAGAGTCTTCTAAAAGTTCGATTTTCCCAATCATTAGAAGTAACTCCTGCAATGCTCAAACCAGGCCAAGTGTGACTCAAGTCACTCACATGGACTGAGAGGAAACCACCTTCTACGAGTTGCCAACAGAACTGTGCGAGACGTTGCTGTGCGTGGGGGATGCGAGAAGGCTGGAACTTCCCCCAGGGCGGTCCTGCATCCCGAGCTCACCCCAGAGAGGGGCAGCAAAAACCCGGAGTCCCCTCCTTTTCCAAAGGCGGACGGAAGCCCTGTGCTCCTGCCGGGAGACCGGTAAGGGCGCCGTGGTGAGGATGCCCAGAGAGAGCCCTTGGGGTGAGGAACACCGCTCCCAGCACCTCACGCCCTCACAGCGCCGCCGTCGCCGGGGAGAGCAGCCGCAGTGACACCGCCCATTATAGCACCGAGGGCGGGCTGTCCCCGCCGCCGCCCTGCGGGAGCCAGGCCCCCAGCCGAGCTGAGCCTCCCCTCAGCGTCCGGCTCCGCCGCCTAAGATGGCGGCCCCGCCCGCACCCACAATGCTCCGCGGCTCAGCCGCCGCGCTTCCGGGTGCGGGCCCAGGAGGGCGGCGGGCCCGGCACGGCGCCAGGGGCCGGGGAGGGCGAAGTTGCTCCGACCGGATGCGAACGTGCGGGCGGACGGAGCAGGAGGGAGCCGCGCCCGGACCATGAGGCTCCGACTGTGGCTGGTCCCGGCCCTGGTGTTGCTGTGGGGGCCGGGCGGGCTGGAGGCGCTGGGGCGCCCGCCGCGCCGGCAGCGCTATGGTGAGGGGCAGGGCGGCACCACGGGGAGCCGAGGGAGGGGGAGAGGGGTGAGGGAAACAGCACTGCCGAGGGACGGGCACCCTCACCTCTCCTTAGGGGGGCAGTGCGGAGGGGAGTGTGGGGCACGATTGGCGCTGTGGGGCGCGGGGAGGAGCTGGGGGGCCTGTGGAGTGGCTGAGCGCCCGGCTGGAGGGCGGCCCGTGGCCGTGGGCAAGGCCGCGGCCTGCTCCCGTGGCCTGCCTCCGGGTGGGTGTGCGCTGGGGAACGCTGGGGGCCCTGGGGACCGTGTAGGCCCCGTCCTGTCCTGCCGTGACGGTGGTCCCCCTCCAGCTGAAGGCATCGCTGGTGGTGGGCAGTGTGTTTGGGGGTTGCTGTGTTCTTTACGGGGGTGGTGAGACCACTCTGTCTTCACACCCAAGGTCTGCTGAGGAGTTTTCCTCACGGGAGTTTGCGTTATGTTAGGGCAGGATAATCATATAAATGGCTTCCCTTCATAGTTCTGGTTGGAGAGTCACCGCTGCAGAGAGAGCCTGAAGCTATTGCAGCTGAATGTGACTTCTAGAAAGCTTAACACAGAGGAGAACCGTTGCTTTGTTTAACTTCCCTAAACTTAGTTTTGCATCAAAACTTTTACTTCTGAGTGAAGAAGTTGCATACTTCTGTTCAATAAGCAAAAGCTTATCACTGGCAGATGAGCTCTCGCAAGAGGCAACAATCATATCCTACCCAGTCTCCAGTTGGTGTGGCCAGTGGTGACTGCTTCAAGTCCCTTTTTCTTTGCTTAGATCTCTCAGTAGATTTCCCAACAGGTGTCTAGGCTGTGCCTCTGTCCCCCTCTCCTGCACCTGAAGTGGGGAATTGTGGTTTTGTGCACACCTCTGCAGTTGGTGACTGCAGGAAGCTGTAAAGGAATAAGTAATAGGGCTCAGTGGTGGATGCTCCAGGAAGCGTAACAGAAACAGAGCAAATGCAGCATGTCCTTTCAACGTCAAGCAGGTCAGGAAGCTCCTCAAACAGAGGTTGCGTCCTGGCCTGTCAGATTTCTATGTCTTCTCAAGTACCTGTCTGCTATGAATTTGTGTAATCTTCATCCATTAGCTGTTGCATTCTTGGCCTTCTTACCATCATGCCTGGACTGTGAGCTCTTCCATTTTATGAAATACTGCTTGGAGAAAAAGCTGCTTTCTTGTGTTTCAAAACTTTGACCATTTCTGTTATCAGAAATGGTCAATATAGAAGAATTATTAACTTTCTTCACACCTTGAGTGACTTTTACAGACCTATGCAATTTGTCTCCTTTGTAATATTTTTTTTTCTTTTTTTTTTTAAGTGGGAAAATCTTAGTCTATATAACAATTCTTACTATGGGAAAAAAAATCTGACTTTATTGGTCTTGGTTACTTTTGTCTATACACTTTCTATTTGTATTGGATTTTTATTTGAGGTTTATGACCAAGACTTCAAGGAAGTATTTGTGATGCAAAGGTACCATGGATTTATAATGAATGCTTTTGGTTTTGTTTTCTTCCTGAGTGTTTTTTTCCACCTTTTTTTGTTGTTTAGTAGTCACTCTAAGATCTCTTTTCTTTTTTTTTTCTATTTTTGAGTGGTAACAACTATGTTGAAATACTTTGCTGTGTATTTATAGTGAGAATTTCTTTTTCTCGTGTTATTTCACACATTCACATGCAGAATTTAATCATACATTTTGTCCTGTCATTCAGTAAACAAAATATATAAAAGCGTTTCGTGAGGGAGATTGAAATATCCAGGTGTGCTCCGTTGTGTTACATTTATCCACGCGCTTCATTCTTTCAGAATGCTAGTATATATGAGGCACTATTTCCCTAGTATCTTATTTAGCCACAGGTCTAGCAGTTCATGCTTTGTTGCTATTCTACCTGTTTGTCAGGCAGGGACATTGAGTGTATTTGTGATTAGGACCCTAGATGATACCCGGAGTGGAAACTGGTCCTGCGCTTACCACCTTTCAGGCTACCTGCAGCAAACCCAGTAGCACAGGACTTGCATACCATGATAAGTAGTTGACCAGTTTAATTTTTTCAGTGCTTTATAACTCTTGGGTTATTACATTCATGTCCTGTTTGCTTCTTGCTTGTTTATTGGTTTGTTCTAAAGCCCCTTTTCTTGAGTCTGGGAGGCAGGTCTTCAGATTCATCCTATCAGGACAAGCTCTCCGGCATCATTTTAGTCTCCTCTGCAGTGAACACAGTCAATTACTCTCTTTTTGGTACTGGTCTTTAGCATCCATTCTTTGTTGTCTTTGCAGCTTATTTGTTTTACAAGCCCCTTTGATTACTAGCTGGGTGGTTTCTTTTGATATAATAAAAGCTATTTCAGGTATTAGCTTTATGCCGTTTACAAGCTGCCCTTCAAATAACTTTGCCTGTACTGTGTTTTTATGTTCATCTTTTGCTGTAGTTCTCTTGTCCTCATCTTGCACGCAGCTTGGTTTTCTAAAATATCTTCTTTTCCTTCTAATAACTTCAACTGTGCTATTTTGAGAGCTCTTCTAAACCACAGAGCTTGAGTTTTGTGAACTGAAATCAGATTTCTGGCAAGCAGTATCTTTAAGGAAGTTTCAAGGATTACCATTTTGTGATTTCTATGAAGAACTTTCGTGCTTGTTTCTCTACAAGTTCAGTTTTTCAGGAAGGAAAAAAAAATGATTGTACAGTGAAAAATAGAATTTGACAAAAAATAGAATAAGTAGATATAACGACATGGGTCATTTCCCAGCATTTTTCAGCTGAAGCAATCTTAGGGTGTGGTGCTCTAGCCGTCTAAACTGATCTAAATTGGGACTGCCACAATCCTGGCCTCAGCTTTCTCATCCCTTCCCCATTCCTGTGAGCACATTCATGGAGCTAAGCCACCTGGAGCTAATCAGTTTTTTGTTTTTTTTTTTTCCCCCAGCAAGGAGTAGGGTGTCTGCATTTGGGTGTTTTCTGTTTGTGGAGTCAACTCCCTGGACTAGTGCATGGCGTGACAGTCCAAGTACCTGCCCTGTGTGTTGGGGGGTGGTAGGGGTTGTGCTCAAGGTGAGGGATGAAGGCAGGATGGGATCCACCTCAGTTTGTTGCCTTTAGATGATCTGGAAGCGGTACTGTTTTTAATAATGTTCTCAGCAGGGATTAATTTCTGGGAGAAGTGCGACTCTGGTCAATGCAATGACTGTTGTTATAGTTTTGCCTCTGAAAAATTAACGTCAAGTCTTTTAAAATTTTTCTTTCCATTGCAGTTTATCTCTGAATATAACCTTTTATCGCTATTAAATATTAATGCTGTTTATCTTGGAGCTCAGACTTATCTGAATGATAACAAGACTTAATGTACTTGTAAAGAATAGCGGTGCAAATATTCAGCTTCACTGCTGTTGAGCACATCACTGAATATCTCTAAAAAGCTGCTCAAATCTGTTTTACAACAGAGTGGTATTAGTAGTGTACTGCCACTAAGCAGCAAATATCCAGGATTGCCCAGAAAAGAGTCGATATGTGAATTGTGTCTTACTCTACTGTTACCTGTTTCAAATGAGATGTTTTTATCACAAGCTAGGCACGGAACTAAAAAAAATAAGATAGCTGTTCCTCTCCTGAGCAGATGATATTCTTTGAATCACTCACTGGTGGTCTTTCTACCTGCTATATTGCACTAATAAAATCTGAGGCAGGTAACCTGCAGCTGAATTGTTTTTCCTCCCCGCTGCTCAAACACCACACAGAACTCAAGAAGAAAAGAAATGGTCCATTGTAAATAGTTTGGTACAAACCTACATAATACACATCAAAAGACTAGAATTTACGAGTTGGAGAGTGAAAAAAACGAATGATAGTGGTGTTGATGAATAAACTGGGGGAGCTGAGTGATACAGAGGTCAGCATAGAATCATTCGCAGTCAGTTTTGAATTCTACTTCCCCCTTGGTGTGACAGAGCACAGGAAGTCTGTAAGGTCAGGAATGTAACCAGCTGCCAAAGAGTTAAGGGGAGGGAGGTTTAGCGCAGTGTCAAGAGCGTGCAGTGAGATAATTAGCAACAAAATCCTTATGCAAGATTAAATTTTGTCCTTCTGGACTGAAGCATCTGTTAGAGACTAAGGCAAGACCTAGATAAGGGCCAAGTGACTAATTTCCCGACTGTAGTCTGCCGGTTTTGTTACTGTTTCTTATCCCATTTTAAAATGCTTTTAAGCAAGATGACTGTTTTGGATTGAGCTGGTTTTGCAGTTTGACTCTGAAGGCTGGGTGTGCATCTCACCATGCACCACATGGAGGAGAATCCAAGAACACACAGCCTGATAGCAGTACGTTGCAGAGTGCAATATCTGCCCGTGATGCTGCGGGATTATTTCAAAATCATTGCAGGAATTTGTAGATGAAGTGTTTCCATAGGTGGTATTGCACGCAAAGTGGTAAAGATACAGTCTTCTGTTTGCTTTGTCTCCATATAAGCAGCAAATTCTTCATGTGGATGTACATTAACTGCAAATTATCAGTGTGATTTTTGTGTTGTGGATTGGCAGTCTGTTCTTTGGAGGTACTTAATATCAAGGTTTTAAAGTACTTTCTTGAGTTTATTTTCTTTTGGTCATGTGAATCAGTCCATGTTTCTATTTTCTTTTCTTTTTTTTTTCAGTTGGAAATATGATAAAAGAGTAATTCCTGAAAGAAATACTCAAAGTCAACCAAGTGAAGAATGTCAACACTAGATTAAATTTTAATTACTAATAATTATTAAGAACATAATCAAGTGCTCAGTGTGAGGTTGGTTTTCAGTGCTGCCAATTTGGTTTGACCTCTAAGCAGCCAAAAAGGAAAATTCTTGTTTGCATTTAAGAGTTGGGGTGGGTTTATCTTTCTTTCCCCTCACCGTAAAAGCTGAGAACTTCACTGCTGCTGTTCATTGCTGATAGCAGCAGTGACTCATCTCAGTTTCACGCTTCTGCTATTCTGGAAGTTTTTTGTCTCTGTGTGCGGGAGCCCCAGTGTGGGTTTCTGCTCTGTGGCTGGAGGAGCCGGGTGAGGAAATGCAGCCCGCCAGCTCTTCAGTGCAGGGTTCTCCTGATTGCACTCTAATGTTACACCAGGATTTAATTATGTGTTTAGTAGTCAGTAGAGATTTATCTTTGAGATAGAAGTTTATATTTAACTTCTGTTATAAACAGCTTGATTCTTTTTTCGCCCCAGCTTTTTTATAAACTGCAGGAGTCCAAGTTTGCAGATCAAAGGAAGTCCTTTGCAGTGTGTAATAAAAGGTTAAACCAAGAGCCAGGTTTCTTTAGCAAAACAGATTTCATATGCCACACTCAAACTTGCTTGTTTTGGGGATACCCTGCAATCCTCTCAATGGTTCTGGTGGACTTCCTCATGTCTTTTGTTCTTGCAGATGTATGAGGCCGTACTGCTTGCCAGCCTGCAGCTTGTATGCTTTATAGCCCATATTTATATCACTCGTGCCCTGCATCTCTTCACAATATCCATCCCTGTCTTCCTGTGCTGCTGTTAATATGCATTATTTGTGGTTTTTTTTCCTTCCTTGATACTTGCATTTTTAACCTGTGTAGGTACGTGGACTGGGCGGTGGGAAGGGAAAGGGGCTCTGTTAGGCAGGGAGGCACCTCTAGCTGCCACCCACTTGATGCTGATCTGTAATTATGGAGCAGTTGAACAAGAACATGGTATCCATTCCATTCCCTGGTTTACTTTCTCACCTTTTTAGATTGTTACTGAAATCCTAACGTTCTGCCCCTCAGTACCTGGGACGTGCCTTGAAATTTGGAAGATCCTATCTGAGTGAGTCCATAGTCATACTCACAAGGAGAAGAGATGCAGTCAGATGGGGAGAAGGGGTTGGTCTCACAAGTGTAGCCCAGACAGTAATTAATCTCTACCTAGAATCAGCTCCGCTGAGACTTACTTTGTGACAGAGCAGGATTTTGTGGTGTGGTATCTAAGCACATCTAAGTAATGAGGCTGACAGTTTTTGGAGAGCCAGACAAATGATCTGTTTCCAGAGAAGACTACATCCTGTGACTTGGCTGTTCCTGTCTGCAGGATATGTGAAAGCATGTGATTTTTGGGGGGTTGTTTTTGAGCATTGAGTCATATGATGCTGTTCTGGTTTAAGATGAGACAGCTGTATTGCCTTCATTTCGCTTTAAATGTGAGGTTGTTAATTCGGTGGGCTTCCTTATGTTTTTTATAATGTTAATATTTGAGCAGGATATTGCTGCTTTTTTTTTTTTTTTTTCCAGAAGGTGCTTTCTGCTTTAAGTAATAGGGCATACTGAGTTATTAAATCAAGTCGATCAAGCAGAATAAATTTTGTTCCTTACTGGTCCCTATTTAAGATGTGTTTAGTGAAGGAGAAAATCTGCAAGGTTGGAAGTGTGTGAGGTAATATGTAGGAGCCATTGGATGCATTCTGCTGTATTAAAACCCACCAGAAATAGCAGTTTAAATATCTGTACAGCTTCTGCTGAACAGAATTTGCACCCTTAAGGAAATATTTGCGCTGTTCGGCAACAGATGTCTATTTTACTGTAGGGGGAAACATCGCTGGAGTAGTATAAGTGTGCAGCTGTATGAGCAAGTTTTTCCTGAGATGAGCTACGGGGTGGTTCGTATGTTGTTAAGTTTTCATGGTGTCTATCACTGGGCGCTTCTCAGTGTGTGATAAGTACAGAGTAGTTTACCCTGTGTAACCGCAGGAAAACTACACCATGGAGTAGCTGGTAGAGGGTAAATCATCAGCCTGCCTTTACCTCCCAGTGCGAGCTCTGTGTAACCGTACCCTGAGGCTTTGTCTGCGCTGGTGACTAACTGAATTCGGTCACCTTGTTTTCTCACGTGGTTCAGCAAGTTTGGTGCAGCTGGGATCAAGTCAAAAACATGCCTTTTAAAACATTCAGCAATGCTGATGCGGCTCGCCATTCTTACTGACAGGTTTGTCTAGAAATGTGTTTAAACAGAGTGTAAAGCTTTATCCTGTTATGGTTTATAAGCAGTCTGACGTACGTTTGGTTCTTGCTTTGAGCCCGTTTCTCACGCAACTTCTGTTCACGTATACTTGATGAGCAAAACAGCAGCCACTCTTTGGTGGAAACAAGTAAATGTGATTTATCTAAACTGTTAAAAGCATGGGCTGTTTCGCGGGGGATAAGCATTTCGGTTTACTTTGTTTTCTGTCTTTGGCAATGGCTCTGTACCAGATGTACCGGAGAAAGATGTAACGCACGTGTAATGAGCTGTTATGGAACAGCTTTCTCACAGATGGATCTTCTCAACACATCGTCTTCATCAACAGTCATCTCAAAGCAGTGTAAACTGTTACGAGGAGGTACCTATAAACATTTAGGCGTGACTCCATCACCTCCTGCCTGGTCAAGACCGTTTGCGTGCCCAGTTGAGATATGAATATGCCCAGCTGAGGTATGAATACATTGGCCTTCTCCATTAGCGCTCCCTGGAATGGTGCTCCAGTCAAATGATCCCTCTATATTGCAGCCAGTAACCGGCTGTTACCGCAAACACAAGGGCAGCTGTTTTATGTAGGGTGATGGAAACTTGCTTTTAGCTCTTATGGTTAAGGTTGGAAAGACTCCAGAATATGTTTCCTGGTCCAAATTCTGACTGAGGCTATGAATTATGTTTGAAGTGACTGTATTTGGTTACTTAAATTAGAATGTTTTTATGTATAAGGAGCATCATTTGAAGAAATAAAAAAAAAGAGAATATGAAGCCTTTCAACTGTTCAGTCACTGCCTGGCCGAATCAGAAAAAATGTTACTTGTTAGCTGCTCACAAGCTTTTGTTAAGAATTTGGTATCTATTGGAAATCAGCTCAGAATTAGTACCTGGATTGTAGTCAACAAGCGCGACACAAAATACAGCTGGAGCCCTTTTTTCAGGCTTGAAGGAACCAATGATTTAAGAGTCACACAGCAAACTTCTCCCCAAGCCTGTTTGTTCTGCTTGTTCTGGACCTGCTTTCTGTAGGCTTGTCATCCCATCCCAGTGCTTTTTGACAGGAGGTTTATTTCTGCTTTTATTGCCTTTGGGATGGTTGGAAAAACAACTGCAATCATTGCTGCAGACCCCCCTGATGCTCTTGTGGTCATTTTTAAATCCTGAAAGTAATATGTTTAAATATTGTTGGATCTTGTGTCTGAAGTAGAGACATTTTCTATTATCAGATAGGTATGAATAGAGTTTTTAAAAATATTAATTATATCTCCTGGGTTAGGACTTCATGCTTCCAGATAAGCCTAACCTTTCTATAAATACTACAGTTCAAAAGAGTACTTATGAAATGGCTGACTTGCCACATTTACGTGTTGCTTTCTGGGCAATAGACTGGGCATGAGATCATGGGAATTTACTCTTCTGCTTATGAAAGCTGAGCTGGTTGGAGAAGGATGCCATTGGTATTTGAGTTGGTAGCTGAGCACTCGAAGGGAAACCTCCTCTTTTAAAAAATATTCAGTGGGCTTCAACTTGGTGGGCTGAGCTGTTGCCCAGCACATTCTTGAGCTCTTTGCTGCTGGAGCAGATTAGTGCAATGTGTACTGGCCCGTAATTTACTTTAAAAATACTTTCCTGTGTCTTACAAGTTGCAAAGTCTAGTGGCAGTAGGCTTTTAGCCTTGAAATGAGATGGAAGAAATGGAGGAAATGGTGAGTTCAAAGCTGGGGGAAGAAGTAAAGTCACTGCTGTGGATTTCTTCTTGAGGACTTTGGGATTATCGTCTTTGTCACCAATGTTCCTTCCCTGTTTCTCTTACAGACCTGAGATGGGTTATGTTCTGGCAAGGTTGTGTCCCCCCTCCTCCAGGGGAGAAGGTGCAATGAGGTGAAGGCTGGCAGTCGTAAATAAATAAATATTTGGGATATCAGGATGAAATTAAGGTCGTGTTCTCCAAAAAGACAGGAATGCAGAAATCTAGGAGGAGTCAGAAGGGAAGGAACCACAGGAAAGTAGTTTGGGAAGACCTGAGTCAGCTCAGTGCTGTTGAAGCCCATGGGAAATGACTGTTGGACCATAGTGAAGATAATGAGGAAGGAATGCCAGAAAGATTATTAAACTTAAATAAAACGTAGTCAAGTATATGCTTGCTATGGCTCCTGTCCACTGACTGCTGTATGGTTGGACTCCGTACAGTTCTGTATTTTTTTAAAAAAATAACAACACTTCATCTTTTATTTTCAGTAAGCTGTGACCATGGATTCATTTTCACGGTATGAAAATTTTGCAGGAAAATTTTGTTTTGAGTGTGTTACCAGTATATTTTTTTCCACATCTGTCTGATACTTGAATTAGTTCACAGATTTATGTCTGGCAGCAGCATGTCTTGAGTCTTTACTTCTGTCGCAACTAAAATTAAAAGCAAACAAATTTAGGAAGAGTAAGAGGAAATACGAACAAGTGCATTCTTGTTTCAGGGTTACAGGAACTAGGAGTGTCCTGTGTTTCATTTGTTACTTTAACAGAATCACCTTACTCATCTTCATCAACTCTGTAGGTCTTGTTCTTGCTACCCTTCCCATGTCTCTGTGAGGCATTTCTGGAAGGGTGTTTGTGCGTGGTGAGATAGAACAGGACTTCTGAAGTTCTCCTTGCCTACCAAATAAAAGAACCTAATTTCTTTACCAAACTCTTCAGGCCTCTTGCCGTGAAACTGAGACATCTTGTCTGGCCATAATGGCAGCTGCATCTTGCTCTTTGGCATGACCTTCCCCTGGTTCTGGGCAGCATTTTGCAAGCAGAGGTGGGAAGGGGCAGAAGGAGTAGTGTTTTGCAGCTGGGATTGTGCCTCTCGGGCAGACCTTGTGCTTGGCAAGTCCCTGTGTCAGTAAGTCCTCAAGCAGCGCAGGAGTGGTACCACCCCTCTCTTGATTCATGGCCCACATACCACACGCTTGATCAATATCATGAACCAACATTTGGTATCCCATATATCAACGTTCACTTTAGTTGAGGGGTCTGCTCTAGCTGAATGTGTTGAAAGAATCTCAAAAAAGTTTAGGACTAGACAGTTTAATGAGGGTGTTTTTCAGAATTGATTTTCCCTGCCTAACCTTACCCTCCTCCCAGGTAGTTCTGGATGAGGGCAGGTCCCAGACCATAAGCAATGAATTATGATGGGCTTTTTAAAGAAAAGGGATGTTTTGGGGGTTTTTCAGGTGTTTGCTCACTGCGTGGCTCTAGTGAACCCGCTCTGCAGCATGGAGCAAGCTAACGATGACGGTGCTGCCTGATTTTCAGCAACAGGGCACGGAAGGGGAAGAAAACCACAACACGAAGGTGGTGGTGGTGGAAACTTACCTTTGCATGTAACCGAAACGCATGGTAATCGATTGCAGGTGCTCTCAACCTGTGGGTTGTAAACAGAAATCAGGAAATTACAACTGTACTGCCCTTCCTGTGTTGCTCAACGGCAGGGGAGGGGCAGCCGGGTGGGAGAAGCCTGGGAACCGATGCTTGGTGGCTTCTGCTGCAGGAGAAGGCAGCCGTGTCACCACTCTGTCACATTGCTAGTAGGTCTGGCGAAGGGCTGTGAGGGTCATCATTGTGCCTGCAGCTCCCTCACTTCCAGTGGACACAAGCACGTGTGCGCGCACACACTAGTGATTAATTCTCACCCTCCCCCTCGCAAAGGAAAAAGCGAGGTGCTTGCCTTAGCCCAAACAGCGTGCCTGTTCTTAAAAGCTTTCTTGGGCTTTAGAGGCATGTATTTAGGGATAAATGAAAATGATGGTACTGATTGTCAGGTTCAAAAAAAAAAATAATAATTTTTTAGGAGCTATACCAACCATTTGTCAGTCTTTGCCTGTTGTACAAGACCCAGTAAAACTCAGCTTCCTAGTGATGCTGCTCACTTAAAAGTCCAATAAAACACATGAGGTTACTTTGCTGGGTGGTGTAAGACAGGGATCAGGGGCTCTAAAGAATTGGAAGGCCATCTTCATTTAATAAAATTTGGTAGCTGTCATGTCTGGTTTAGAAGCACAACTGGAAATGGAGGGGAAAAAATGATTTTTTTTTAAATGAAAAAATGACTGGACGAACACTTCTGCCTCTTGTGAAACACAGCTGACTCCTCATTTGGTGCAGTGAAAAGAGTGAACATCTCTGACAGAGAAGGAAGATGGTAATGTGGGAATAAGGGCCTCTAATTAAGGCTGTAAATAGCAAATGGATTGATTACTGCTTGTGGAAGCGAAGGTGGTTGTCAGGTGTCGTGGTGGGTGCTCTGGAGAGGAGGAGTGTGGGGGTGGGTGCCTCTGGTGAAGGGATGCTTTAGAAAGCAGCAGGAGGCTTTATCAGCAGGAGTCAAACACTGTTTGGAGCTGTCTTGTGCACTTGTTAATGGTGGAAGTACCTGCAGAATATTGACCTGAATTTATAATTTATGTGCTGCTCCCCACAGGTGTTTAGGCCCTTGGTCTCCCTCCTCTGAACAGGTTTTTATGTTCTGAGTAAGGAAATCAAGGTATTTTGTGTAATAAGGTACTGAGAAACTGGGGTGCCTGGAGGTGCCTCAAATGAGGTTCCTCATTAGTTATTTCTGATTGATTGAGCTATTGCAGCCATCTGTTTTCTGGCTCCTGTCAGATAGAAAGGTAATAAATGCAGTCCTGATCTGCAGTGAATTTGGTAGAAGTTTCCAATGTTAAATTATTTACTTCCTCAGACTCACATGGGGACCAGCAGGCAAGGAGGAGAGTGAGTCACTCCAGAGCAGTAGGGATGTTCTCCCCAGTTTCCAGAGGGCAGCCAGGGAGGGCATTGGCATCTCCACAGCTGTGGCAGTAAAACTGATGGCTTAGTTGCTCTAAAATTCCTGTAAGAACCAAGCTAAATTCTTTGTTTGCCTCTCTCAGATCGTGTCTTGTCTTGCACAACAATTTCTACTTGCCTGCACAAAATGCGCCTTTACAGAAATGTGCAACAGTTATCCTCAAGTAGAGCAACAGTGATCTTGCTGTTGGAATGAGAGGCTCTGTTTTGCTGTTTTATGTGTGCGTTTGTGAAAAAGAGAGTCTCTTGAAACTAAAACTTCCCTTGTTGTTCTTCCAGACACGGTTGAGTCCATGCTTTCAGACTATGACATCCTTTCTCAGTCTAGCATCCAGCAACACTCACTGAAAAAGAGGGACCTCCAGCCTGAGACGCACGTGGAGAGGCTCTTAAGTTTTTCAGCCTTGCAAAGGTAATTAAATCACCAGCAGTGAAATAGTTGCAGATTATTTCCGTTATTCATGATGAATAATATGCAGTTCCAAACCCAGAAATAGTTATCTTGTTTTCTGTCATGAATGGTCAGTTCTTCTAAGTTACTGATCTGCATGGTTATATGACTTCAGAGAGGCTTGGAGGAAGCAGAAAAATAAATGAGTTGCATTGTTTTGCTCTCTTTGCTGAAGTGGCAGTGATTTTAAGATTTCGTTTGCTTTGTTCTTAGCTTTAGTTTTATGTAGATTACTTCCACTGCTTGAGGTAGAAGAGGGAAACAACCCATCTTGGCAACATAATCATACTTCTGGACTGCCCTCTGGTTCTCCAAAATCTCTGCCTTCAATTTGGGGAGTGCATGTGGTCTATTGCCCAAGAGGTTGTTTTTTGTTTGTTTGTTTCATGGAGGTTTAGTCCTCTTTCTACTGAGTGTAAATTTCCCATTCAATAAACCAGTTTTGTTTTGTTTTGTTTTTTTTTTTTAACAAGATGAAGGGAAACAAAGGAAGTAGAAGCACAGGTGGAAGGGGAAGAAAGAGGTAGAAGAGAGCAAGCACAAAGGTTGTAGAGATGCTATTCTGAATGTCAGAACAGCACCTGACAGGTACCCAAGTGCTGAAATTGTGAATCTGAAATGGGAGAGCAGGGCAAGAATAACGCTTTGTATCAACAAGTGTAGGTTGATTTTGTTCATCTGATGTCTTTGTCTGCTGTGTTCTCGTGTACCTTCCCCATCTGTCAACTACAACTGTCATGCAAGTTGTTGTGAATATTTTTAAATCTCTAAATGTTTGGAGGAGGTAGCAAGTATAAAAGGTTAATGGGATCAAATGTCTGGCTGTCCCTGTCTCGCACTGCCTCACACCCCTTGAGTTTATGGTGAGGTTGCAACACTGCCAATGATAATTGCAGAGGGACGTACCAAAAATCTTTGACCCAAAGCCCACATAAACCAAAAGCCCATGTGGCTCCTGCCAGAGAAGGTTCTCCACTCACTTCTTGGGATAGCCTTCAGGTTTTTTGACACTATGTCATAAAAATCTACAGAGTTCAGATTTCTGTTTATATTCTTCTGACTATATTATTTTGGAAAATAAGAACTTTAAGATAATTTAACTTCAAGTAGATAAACAAATAATTTGGTCTGTTTTTCTATTAATAGTTACTGGTAACTGGTTTTGCTTCACTTCATATGAATAAGGTCCATCATGAGCAAACCATGACTGTTTGGGGAGTAGGGTGTGTGGGGTTTTGTTTTTTGTTTGTGTGTTTTGTTTATTTTTAATTAAACATCTTTGCCACTTTAAAAATGTTTACGGTTATGAATTACACACTATATGTTTTTGTAGCCTTATCAGAGTTAATGCTTTTGAACTTCTTTGGGACCCTCGGTAATATAGAGGCTGGATGTGTGTGTTGTGTGCATACTTTGCTTAAAAATAAATGGAAGTAAATTCTTTTACAGGCACTTTAAAATATACTTAACTGCAACTGCTGAACACTTTTCAGAAAAATTTCAAGCATTAATTGTGGATGGTGAAGGCAAAGAAAAGGAGTATCGTGTTCAATGGCAAGACTTTTTCACTGGACATGTCGTTGGTTAGTATGGATTAGACTGTTTCAGTGCTGAGAGAGCACAGCTTTGCACAAGTCTCTTGGCCAAAGTAAATGATACATTGCCCTCCTTTTCATCAGATACAAGTAGGATGAGCAATGAACTCAATTCTCATGCCCCTTGGGTTTTCTGGTTTTTGTGGTTTTTTTTTTTAGTGGGTTTGGTTTTGTTTTTTTTTTTTAAGTTACTGCACCAAGATTCTAAGATTAGGACTCTTCTATTCGGTTTGGCAGAACACAAAGGTATAATTTACTCAAGCAGCAGCTTGTGATTTTTTTTAAAATGATGAAGGTGGCTTTAATTACAACTGGAATGTAGGACTTAAGTGTTCCTTGTCCTGGAACACAAAGCCCAGGTAGTGATGACGCGGTATTGCCCAGATTGTTATATTAAAAGTCTTTAAGATGGTTCTTTGCAGACTGCTTTTCTGTAAAGAAAGGGTTTCTTGCTCTGCTTAAGTCCAGCACTAATGCTTCTGCCGAGTTGTTTTGATTTCTGTATTGCCTTTGTGATGTGGTGAAAGTCTTTTCCACTGGAATGCAGGCTGACGCCATGAAGCTGCTGTCTGATAATGGTGACATGCAAGCTGCTTTTGCTGGCAGAAGTATTCTGTGTCCCATTACTAATCCCCACAACCATCTAAACTCCTGCAAAATTATCAATTAAATCTAAGTCTTGATGATTATAACCATTGGGAAGTTAAGGTTGAGGGAAAGTGCTGGTTCATCTATTATTTTTTTTGTTTTGTTTTGTTTTCTGTAAACTGGACAGTATAGTGGACTGAGTAAGTTAATTTGACTTGCAGTTTAAAGCCTATTAAAAAAAAAACCAGGATCTGTGAAGGAATGCATGCCAGTAGAGCCAAATTAATTTATTTTTTCCTTGCTTAAATTAAAGGAGAGCATAATTCCAAGGTTGTGGCACATATTGGGGATGAAGACTTTACAGTAAGAATCAATACTGATGGAGAAGAATACAATATAGAGGTACACTTTACTGTTGAAAAGCAATATTTAAACAACTATCTCTCATCTCTGTGGGTGTTTCTCTTTCTAATTAGTTACACTGACACCTCTGTAGCTCAAAATAGACTTCGTGGTGGTGTTTGTTTTGGGATGAGTAGGGAGGAGGGAGAGAAATGTGAAACGGATTTGACTTTTGCAAGTGCTGACTTTTATTAGTGAGTGACATTCTCTAACATTTGCGTGTTTTATATACATCAGGGAGAAGATACGTTTCAAACAGGAAGGGGTTTTAGAAACAGAAATGGATAGCACTAGTAATTAGCAGTGATCGTGTCCTTTAAAATAACAAACTGTGTAGCTTTCTGAGCAGAGTTAAGGTCTGTTGAGCTTTCTAAAATTTTGGCTTTCTTACATCTTGGAATTTTTCCCATTCATAGAGCTTTATTTGAGAATCTTTTACTTTTCCCTGCTCCTTTGTTTCTGTTTTTCACCATTTTCATTGCTTGTGTTATTTTAAACTATTGGCTTAAAAATATTCAACAAATACATAATTAGAGTCTGTCCTAATGAGTTGTTCAGTATATTCCCAGACATAAGCTGTATTAGAATGGCTGAATAACAGTAATTATGACCGAGTGTTATATTGATATTGTAATTGTCTCTAAACCCAAGATATGCAGAATTATGGGTAAACCTGGGAAATCTAGTCATATTAAAGTATAAAAATGTGATTAGAATACCCAAACCACTGTGCTTGTGTTTTACATTAAGAGCATATAGTAGTTGTTTGGTTGTGATTTACAGCATTTTTGTGTTTGTGGTCCTGAGTAAGGTAAGCACATCTTGGTTTTCTGTGCAGCCCCCCCCCCCCTCCCCTTACTCCCCACTGGCTGTGGCTGTTACAGCTAAATAAAGGCAGGCAGTGGCACAGAGGCTCTGGCTTGCCCCTCGCTAGCCCCGGATAAGATGATGCCTGTGTGCAGTCAGAGATGGTGTGGGCCAGTAACTCTTCCCAAAAGGCAACGTGGACAAAGCCACTCTGCCGTTGCCTGCCTTTGCTTTCGTGGTCTTCCTGCACCGTTTGAAAAGGCTGTGGATGTTCGTATAAAGCCCTGGTGCACTCACACCTTACCCAAAGGTGTGAAACGTGCCCTCAGGTTTGTGCTCCAGGCACGTGGCTGCTGGGCCTGCACAGCCTTCAAGTTTCAGGATCTTTTTGCTGTAAACCAAAAGCATGGTATGCTAAAGAATAGTTGTCTCAAGTTGGAAGATCACTGCCTAAGGGCCAGAGGAGACCCAGACCCAAGTCCTCTGCGTTGCGGATGTGGGCAATCTATGCTACTTGGCCTTGCCCAAAGAACAGATTCTGTCTGTGTGATATTCGGTGGTGTTGCTCTAGCTGTTATGTCCAGACAATAAAAGGGACATGTCACTACAGAAAAAGATGATTAGTATACATCTGCTATGGGAATTAGGTCTTATGTTGGGCTTTCGTGGTTTTCTTGTTTTCTTTTGGTTTTGGAGAAATTTTCGGGCTCATAAGTGACTTGGGTAGCTATCGAACATTAAAGAGCCTGCCTTCTGCTGTGAAGAGCACATTCTGCTGTGCAGCCAGGTATTCTCTGTTACCTGCCAGCTCCAGTGCATTTGTTCACATAGTTTAAGCACCTCGTCCCAGACAGTCTCCATACTGTTCTGGAGGGAACAGAGCAGCCTGAGGTGCCTCCTCAGTTTCCTCATGTTCTGGAGGGGAAGAAAAATTCTGCCCTTTCTACAGCCTTACCAGGTGACTGCCACTGCTCTGTTGAGATGATCTTAGATTTTTTTGATGCTTGTGTAGCATAAGAGAGTTCAGTTCTGTTGGCTTTCTTGAGGACATTTTTTTTTATCAGTAGACTTACTGCTGTGGGTGAAATTATCATAGTCCAATGCATTTGTGTCTGTGTACATGGAAAGCTGTCTGATTATATAGACTTAGTCTTTGCATTCACTATGTTCCTAACTAATTGCATTTCTGTTCTCCTGTCAGCCGCTGTGGAGATTTGTAGATAATGTGCAAGATGAAAGACTGCTGGTCTACAGGTCTGAAGATATTAAAGACTTCTCAAGATTGCAGTCCCCCAAAGTGTGTGGTTATTTAAAGCTGAACGAAGAAGAACTGTTGCCAAAAGGACTGGAAGACAGGACACAAAATGAAGGTGAGTGTCCGTACCTTGGGAGAGCAGCATCTTTGAAACAAGTGCTTCAATTCTGGCTACGTCAGCAAGTAAGATCAGAATCTGGGCAATAATCTGTGTTGCTGCTTCTATTTTAACTGTTAGCTCTTTAAATTCATTGATGGGGGGAAAAAAAGCAGCACTCTTCCTCATGCCCATTCCCCGTCCAAAACAGCCCCAACAACTGATGAAAGGAAGAAACCATCACTCAGGGCAAGTTTCTTCCTGGCTTGCTGAAAGGATGTTTGGCCCTACCAAACAGTTGGCCAAGGAGAGGAAGCGATTTCATCAGGCCTAAGTAGCGTTTGTTGTGATAGCTGGCAGCAATGTAGGGGTGCTGAGGCGAACGTTAAAACAACTTCTGTGCTCTGTGCAGCAGGACCTGTTTGGCCTCGGTGGTGACTCAGAGAATCCACCTTGAGCTATGATGGTGTTTTGAGAGGTTTTTTGTCCCTTTTTCCTCCATCTTTTGCTGTGTCAGCAGTGGTTGTGATAATGACTAGGAAAAGGAGGAGGAGGAGAGGTGTTAAGGCTGAGGTGATAAAAGCTCAATAGGTAAATCTATTGAATAACTCAATTTCACTACTATACATATGTTTCCTCACAACCTGTTTGAAGACTCTTACAAAGACAAAGTTTCAGAATAGTTATTAAAAAAAAAAGCCCTGAATTAAACATCCCTGTTCTCCCCTCAAAAACCCACCCGAACTCATACTTGTGTCTTAAATAAGGATAATAGACACAGCATTGGCAGTTATACTGAGTGTTTATTTAATCTTATTTGAAATGTTCACATTAGCAAACATCCAACGAAAGAAAAGAGCTGCCCCAGAGACCTCCAAAAACACGTGCAAGATGTTGGTAGTGGCAGATCATCGTTTTTTCAAGTATATGGGCCGTGGGGAAGAGAGTACCACTATAAACTATTTGGTAAGTAAATATACTCCATTACAATTTGCTGGAATAAATGCAGGAAAAAACAGTGATTCAGTAGTTAAAAGAGCGTACAGCTTGTACTACTTTTGTACAACATAACATATTTGCTTCTCATGGCTGTGTGTGCTTTTTACCTGGGAAGGTGCTAAATCATGCTTTAAAAATATTTTATAATGGTGATACTGTAGCTAAGTAGTCTCTAAGTTTCACTTACAAACAAATCCATTCCTTTCACATACTTCTCCTGGCTGTGCTATTTTCTGTCTAAGAAATTTTCTTTTTCTAGTCAGAGCTTTAGAATCTCCTGGATTAAAATCCACTGCTAACAATCCAAGCATCTTTAAAGTTGAAAGAGGTTTAAAGCTTATATGAGAGGCAAAACCAACTTGTACAGATCCCCGTTCCCCCATAGATTTTTCCAGGATCCTCTGTCTAGAACAATAAAATCAGAAGCAGGTGTGGTAAACAATTTGTTTGGTTGTACATGGGCGTTGTGGGTTAACCCTGGCGGAGAGCTCAGGCCCACCCAGCCGCTCGCTCACTTCTCCCCATTGGGATGGGGGGGCCAGGTAAAGGTGGGTTGAGATAAAAACAGTTTAATCATAGAATGGTTAGAGTTGGAAGGGACCTTAAAGATCATCGAATTCCAACTCCCCTGCCATGGGCAGGGACACCTCCCACTAGAGCAGGTTGGTCGAAGCCCCTTTCAGCCTGGTCTTGAACGCCTCCAGGGTAGGCCGTCTACAACTTACCTGGGCAACCTGTGTCACTGCCTCACCAACCTCACAGCAAAGAATTTCTTTCTAGTATCTAACGTCAATCTCCCCTCTTTCAATTTAGAACCATTACTCCTTGTCCTGTTGCTACACTCCCTGATAGGTAAAGCAAAGATTGTACATGCAAGCAAAGCAAAATAAGGAATTAATTTGCTGCTTCCCATCAGCACGCAGATGTTTAGCCATCCATCCTCAGGAAAACAGGGCTCCATCATGTGTACCGGTTACCAAGTAACCCAGCCAAAACCAATACAATTGGGTTGTCTACCTGACAGGTTTTTGTGAAATAGAAGGCTTGCCCACAGCCTCTCAGCAGAAGTGGAGAGTATGGGTTTGGGGACTGGAGACAAAAGCAAATGACACTGCTCTTGGGGGTCTGATGTTTGTCAAGAGTCTCTTTCTGAGCCTGAGTCTTTGAAATGCTAATCACTCTGTTCCACCTTTTCTGGCTTTCTGACCTTTCTGTCCCCAGAAATGTTTACATTCCCTAGGTAATGGAGCCTCAATTTGTGTGTTTGGGGAGATGCTATTGTCTCAGCATCTGACACATGCTGAAGCTAAGTTACTGTTGTGTTTCCTAGGTAGGTGTGTACTGTTAACAACACAGTGATTGGAAAACTAAAGCATAAAGTACGGAGTGGCTCTGAATGTCCCTTCTCATTCTGAGCGAGTTCGATGGTTTATATGTAGTAGAAGGTGGTTTTTAAGAAGATGAGAACAGATTGAAAAGGGAGGTATTGATAGTGAGCACTGATGAGAGACTTTCTGGAACCTTGTGCTTAAACCATAATGAGGAAAATAATGGGTTTTTGGTTGGGAGAGGGAGGCGAGCCTCAGGGGTCAGTTAAACTAGTTAAACATGGTGGTAAAACAAAGCAGTAAAAACAACTCCCTCCTCTGCCCTTCCCCTCAAAGAAACATGGAAATCTCGTATGTGAACAAAGGGTTTCACAAGATGTTCTTAATATTATCGCTCTTCCACTACACAAACAAAAGAGATAAATGGGAAAGTTTGTACTGCTTTTTTATTATGGAAAATTTTCAAGGATATTTGATAGTACTCTCTGGAGCGCTGTTGTTTTTGGATCGCTGAATATGTCTGTTATGTTATATGAGGTTCAGTTTTAATTTGAAGTGAGTGTTTCTAGATAAGTATGTTGCAGCTTCTCTGAGTGTCTTGAACTTTATTGCATGAATGCTTAGAACTAAATAACTTGTTTTTCTTTTCTGTATAGATTGAATTGATAGACAGAGTAGATGACATCTACCGAAACACTTCCTGGGACAATGGAGCCTTCAATGGGTACGGCATACAGATAGAACAGGTATTCACTGGACTATGCAGAGGGCTTCCAATTTAAAGGATAAGAACATGGTTTAGATATCAGGGTTTCTGATTACTTTATCTGGATTAGAGCTAAAATAATCAAATCCTACGTTATTAACTCCAGCCAGGAGCACTCTGAAATAGCATCTTGTCAGAGATGGTGTTAATGATCTGACATAGCATACCCGTGTTCCTTGCCGCGTTTGAGATGGGAGTTTTCAGGGAGTAACTTTCCATAATTAATCTCAATTTAAAGATGCTTTTTTTAATTTTATTTTTTTTTAATTCATGTTTCTGTCAGACATACTCTTACGCATGCATTTAATGCTTGCATCGAAGCACTTAGCTTACAAAGCCTGAGTAGGCCTCAAACACAGATGAAAACACAAATCCTGGCTGAAGAGCTTTTATGACTCCCTTAGACATCGTGATAGTGTAGAGGCTGATACAGGGTGGACACAGGGGATGATGGCTTTTGAAAGTTAGTGGACAGAAATCTGGAAAAGGACACTAAAAGGAAGAGCAATCCATCAGCTCAGAGTACTGTTAGAGCTGTGATGTGGAACACGGAGACTCATGGTACAAGCCAGCTGCCCCTTCTCTGGGAAACGGTCTGCAGGAACAAGGAAGGAGGGTTAATTGGGCAGGGAGAGGGAAAGAACACAATGCACTAATTCTAGGTTACTGGTAAGGTAGCAATCCTTTAAAATGTGTTTTGGTTAGTTAGAACTCTGAAATGGTTTGGGGTTATTTATGCTAGATGTAAATCCTGGTTGTATTTGGGGTTTTTGATAGAGAAACACTCATCTGAAAGAAGAATGTTACAGTGAAAACTGTTGATGTTGCCCTGTAAAAGGGCAGGTGTAGTTACTTATGATGCAGTTGGTGTGTCTTAATTAGCAGAGGCTGAAAAGGTAACATTAGAAGCATGCTGAGTCTGAATTTTTCCTCTTGCAGATCTGTTGAGACATTTAAGATTACATAGAAATCTTTTCTGTAGCTATAAAATTGACCAAAATTCCTCTACGTTGTTGTCGTCCTTCTTGAAATGTAGATAATCATCCACAATGAGCCAAATCTTGTAAAACCTGGAGGAAAGCATTACAATATGGCAAAAAGTTACCCAGATGATAAGAAAGATGCCTGGGATGTGAAAATGCTGCTAGAGGTAGGTTGTAACCCTTGAAAAATGGTGTCTCTTCCAGAGATTTACTCATTCATACAGCTGCTCTGTAGTAACAGATGAAACTCCTCTACTTCCTTCCCATGACATGTAAATGTTACACAAAGTCTAACTAGCTGATGTGTCCTGTAGCCCACAGTAAAGGGCTCTGTTGCATAATTATAGAACACACACCAATTACAGTTATTAATATGTGGCCTGAGTCAGAAAGGCAGTCCTGATACGTCTGGCCCCGAGACTGGCTGCCTTGTGACTTCCATCTAATTATTACACTTGGTTTTCCCCTCTCTGTGAAAAGGGGAAATGAGTAGACAAGTTATGTAAATCAATGCGTACAATGTACTTGGGTGTTAATTTAATTCTCTACAGCTCTGTAGAACAGCTGAAGAGCTGCTTTCGTCTGACTTAACTAGGTCTAGAAGGTGCTTGTTTGGCTTATCAGATATATGTTCTTATCTATAGACTTCTAATATGCACCATAAAGTGTCTTACAAAGATTTGGCTTTTTTTTCTTTTTGTCTTTAAAGCAATTTAGCTTTGATATTGCTGAGAAAGCAGCTCATGTGTGCCTTGCTCATCTCTTCACATATCAAGATTTTGACATGGGAACACTTGGATTGGCTTATGTTGGCTCTCCCAGACCTAACAGCCATGGTGGCATTTGTCCTAAAGGCAAGGCTTCTTTTTCTTCCTCCCAGTTGTAGGTTGAAAGCTAGTCTTTGTTATTTGTGTTTAATCCTCTTCTCCAGCTTTCACGGAGCATGATGTGTTATTTGCCTAGGCTCTAGTCATTGGTTTTCAGATAGAATAGATGGCTGTTTTCTTGGCTGGAGCTGGAAGAAGAAGGGAGGGAAGGATCAAAGTCACTAAGCTATCTGGTGTGAACAAGCTGGCTAGAACAGACCCTAGGCCAAGGCCTGCTTTCGGTGGGTGCATCTCGCAGCGGTTCTGCAATGGCAGGCGCTGTTGTCTTGGAAATGTCTTATATTTTCCCCTTTACTGCAGTACATGAGCTGCTTGTGCTGTGCTTAAAGACTCCCAACTCCAAAACCTGGCAAGAGACAGGGTCTCACTGGTGAGACAATAAAGCTGTTCATTTCTCCAAACAAGGATCTCTCTCTCCCCCCCCAAATACCTGAAAACCAATAAAAACATTTGTCTTTTTTTTTTATAGCTTATTACAGTCAAATTGCAAAGAAGGACATCTATTTGAACAGTGGCTTAACCAGCACCAAGAACTATGGGAAGACCATCCTCACAAAGGTAGGAAGGTATCCTCCTCTGCACAGCGTGAACATTCGGTGTGTTGGTGACGTGTGCCATGGGATTGTGACAAGCTTCCATGCTCCCAGAAACGAGCTGCTGGCTTTCCAATTGAGTCAGAGCCCTGGAGGCAAGGATGTAGGGCACAAAACCAAAATCACTGTTTTTTTTTCTTGCTGACAAGGGGAATCAGGACTGAATGGAATTGAAGATTGAATTCCTTGTGGAACAGGAATAGGGAAAAATAGCTAGTGTCTAATAGGAGCTGCAGTTGTCCAGATATAAACAGGATTTTGATATCTAAAGATGAATTTAAATGTATTTTGCCTTAAAAACCGAAACCAAACCCTCAAACAGAACAAGCACTATTATACAAGTAGCCTCACCATAAAAATAAAATTAGTCTGCTGATTCAAGTAAGAAAAAACATATATGTTTGCTGTTACGTATGCCTATAACACGCAGATAGAGGATTGCGTTACGCTTACTCTGTTCCATTTGCAAGGAAAGGGAAAGTAGTGCTGGCAAAGTAGGAGTTTTAGTTTGGGCCTTTTAATGAAATTCCTCTACCTGATTTTTGTGTGTCCTGAGTAAGTAGAGCAGAGAACAGTAGAATAGACAGGGGTTATTAGTGCTAACTAATACTAAGCCCAATGTAAATTGGTGCTGTCTGGGTATTTTTTTTTTATTTATACTTGATGTAATAGTGAATACATAAAGGCCTGAATATGAGCTTTGTCTCGCTTGTAAAGATACCAGAGCAGTGTCTCTGTTTGCATCTACCAGATCTTTGCAGTTGGGCATATTTCTCTTTTGCTGACTTCTGCTGACTTCTCAGCTGTGCTTTTCTGTAGCCTGATTATAAAGGGAATTCATAATTGGTGTGTGGGCTAGAACTTGGCACAGAAGCTGTCAAGAAGCTAGAAAAAAAAAAAGACAGTGAAGCTTTGTGTTAGAGGGATGTTGACAAAGAGCTGTAGCTGTTGCCATGCTATTTGCATTTGTTGTTCAATCTCCAGGCTGGAGTTCTGCCTTGGATTACAAAGGAAATTGAGTTTGCTGTCTTCCCAGTGGCAGGCACAGAGGTTGGGATGAGGCAGCGGGAGCATTGTGGATTGGCTTCACAGGGAGAGTGAAGACAATCCTATGGACCCATGGTGTCCACTTGGGTTTAAAAAAAGAAAACAAACCTGCTTATAACCCTTCCCCAGAGTAAAGAGAGTGAAGCACAGGAGTGATCTCTGGGGCAGCTGTCCTGCCTGGCTCTTGCATTAGCTATGCCCGCACTGGGTACTGGTGCTGCTCCTTGCAGTGCTTGGTCCTTCCTGTGCCTGCACAGCAGAGCAAGGACAGTTGGCTCTTCCAATGTGCTTCTCTTTCTCGTGAACTGCTCGGTCTCCTTGTGGTTAACTTTTATTTCTGAGCTGGCTTTATTTGTGGTTTTCACCTTGTGAGCTTGACACCATCTGCTGGTCGAGGCACAGCAGGGAGGCGTGCAATGCAGTGAGGCAGAGCTGATTTGGGATCCTCAGCATAGGGAGTCCTGTCTTGCATAAATGACTTTAGAAATCCATCCTGGTTGGGCCACATTTGCAGGTGTCTTGCCTAGTAGTCGTGCAATAGAAGAGCTTATTCAGCACTCCTGGTGTCATCATCCACTTAGAAGAACTAATTCTAATGGCAAGGTATGTTAAACAAGAGATTGACTAATTGTAGTAGCTGGTGTTTGTTTGGATTGTTTTTTTTTCACCTTTTTATGCCTTCCAGCCATTTAAAATCAAGTTTTGATAGTTTAAGCATCTGCATTGCATTGAAAACAAGATTGAATCAGTATTGTGGGACAGCATTTGCCTTTAAGAGCAGTTTAGTATTCAAACCTAGGCCTGGAACTTGCATTTGGAAATGGACCATAATTTTTTTCCCTTCAGTTCCCCACTTCTAAAACTAAACAAAAAATGTTCATAGGCAAATCTTCTTCCATCTTAGTGTATCTTAGAGTTGTGGGTGGCCTGGAAGTAGCTGGGATCTTCTGTCCTGTCCTGCTTGGACTAACTTTTTTCAGCATTGCTTTTTTCATGTTCAAAAAGGAGGCTGACCTGGTTACGACGCATGAACTCGGACATAACTTTGGAGCAGAGCACGATCCCGATAGTCTGCCAGAGTGTGCCCCCACTGAAGACCAGGGAGGGAAATACGTTATGTATCCCATTGCTGTCAGTGGAGATCATGAAAACAACAAGGTATAGTTGCGTAGTTTTGCTTCCTCTTACAAGTTTCTGCTATGGTCAGTGACCCTTTGCATGGAAAGTCTTTTTAGTTAATGATTCCTGTAGTTTCAAGCTATCAGGGATGTAATGGATTACCCATAAGCAGAAAACATACTTGTATGCCATTGAGTTCTCTGCAAGATAAGTTCATCTTTGGATTCCGAGTTTCACTGGAGTTCACAGCATGTTCAGGTGCTTTTTTAATTAGTTGTTTGTAATTAACTGTGGCTGCATGGTTCTAAGAGCGAGTCATCAGCAAGAGTCAAATACAGGACCTCCAGTACCAAATAGCGTTTGGGTGGTCCATAGCTGTCCTTGCTGGAGAGAGGCTGCCAGACGCTGCAGTGGTGGTGCTCACCAGTCTCAGAAGCTGGCACTGTCAGCGGGGACTTGGCATTGTGCCCGTTCTGCAGATGAGAAACCAAGATTATGGAAGGGATGATTAACCTGCAGCCCAGTCTGACTCCTCGGGGTTTGGGCCAGCCCCGCTCCCCACAGGTGGCGCAGTCTCTCCCTGCTGCTACAACTCTGCAGCGCTTCCTGGGGACAGTTGCTAGTGCTCCTCAAGCTGTGGGAGAGCTGGAGTTGGTTCTGTGACCCTGGGGCAGGCTGTGTGCGAGTGTCCCTGCATTGTAACCCAGCAGTGTCCTTTATGGACCCAACCATTACTTTCCCATCTTAAAATTTTTCCAAGGTATCAAACTTGCAATATAGAGGGAGTAACTGCTTTCTGAGATACCAGAATTTGGAGGCCTAAGGAAACTGAGGCTGTCTCAGGTGCCAGGTATTGATAGAAAGGTACGCTCCTCAGTGCTGCTCTTTCCCCTCGTGACTCTCTAGATGTTCTCAAGCTGCAGCAAAAAATCCATCCATAGGACCATAGAGATCAAGGCCCAGGAGTGCTTCAAGGAGCGCAACAACAAAGTGTGTGGGAACTCCAGGGTGGATGAAGGGGAGGAATGCGATCCTGGCCTCTTGTACCAACAGGCTGATCCCTGCTGCTCCGCAGACTGTAAACTGAAAGACGGTGCCAAATGCAGGTAAGGAGAAATGAGTTGCAACTTCTCTTACACGGGAGAGAACGGTCGGCTGGGTTAAAGCCCCCTGAGCCACCTGCCGTGTCACAGACCTGTTTGCTGGTCTTACGACTGAACGTGGGAGCTGAACACAATCAAAGCTTTCAGGAAGGGCTTCTGTGCGCGTGCACTGGTTGCATACATTTAGTTTTTATAGCATTCTCTTACTATTTCTGAAAAGCGCCGAGAGCTGGGGGCTTGGAGGTGATTGTTGGTATATTTAAGAGCAAAAACCAAGCATTCAAAAATTAGTATGAAAAATTCCCTGTGCCAAATACAGGTTTTGCTCCTGTTTGCAAAGCGGCTGTAAACTCGGGTCACATTCCGCTGTTTTCAAGACTGCTGCAAAATTCCTTGAGCAGACAACGGCGACGGCACTGTTCTTTTTGCTGTTTGGGGTGTTCATGGCCCTGTTACAACGCATAGTCCAGGGTAGTTTTTCGGAGTTGAGCTCTGCACCACGTGACAGTAGAGGGGTCACGCAACTCGCAAAAAAATTCCCTCAGCTTTAACGACCTGCCGTCAGGTGTGTTTGTACCAAGGGCTTTTTTACGTTAGATGCAGAACAAAAAGAATAAAGAGAGCGCAGAATAACGAGCAGTAAACCTTCAGGAGAAACGGGGGAGGAAAACAATAGAAGATCTTGTCCAAAGTTGCACAGCAAGAGGATCCAGGTGCCTTGAATAAATATAAGGATCCCTGTGTTGCCTCTTAATAAGCACTTTCTACATGCTTTCACCTTCAGTAAATGAAGAGTGAGTGGGTGTGTAGAATATTGGTGGTGGGATGGGGCAGAGAGGGCAAGAGTTTTGAATTGGTGAGTCAGTCGCCAAGAAGTAGCTTCCCCCCCCCAAACATCCTTTTTCCTCAGCTTCGTCATGCTTGTGCTGCTTTTAAAAAAATTGCTTAATATTTCTTCCTTTCATTTTGATCTTTCCACAGTGATCGGAACAGTCCCTGCTGCAAAGGCTGCCAGTTTGAAAGCGCACAGAAGAAATGCCAAGAAGCCATAAATGCCACTTGTAAAGGAGAGTCTTTTTGCACTGGTAGGACGTGTTTCTGTCCCCTTTACGTCAGCTGGTCCAGTGCTCCGGGCTCAATGTCCTGTTCGATCCGCTTTCAATCTAGTGCCCTTTATTCATCCGGTACATGTAATTTTAGAGACCGGTTAAGCATCACGAAATTGCCCTATAATGAGTTTCATTGTAGTTCAGGAGTCAATTGGTGGTTTACTGCCCAGAAGAACATGAAAAATGTTGATTTATTTTTTTTTCTTCTTTTGCTTTTTTTCCTTCTTTCTTTCCCTTTAAAAAAGAAAAAGCCAAACAGGGTGTGTCAGTGGGAAGGGGACAAGAATGAGCTGAATCTTGCCATAGAAAGGGTGGAATTACTGCAACTCTGCTTCACTTCCCCACTCGTTTATTTTCCCCCTCATAATCGTTCCTGGAGGCAAGGAGTCAAGTCAGAGCTCCTGCTTTGCTGATGGTGCCTCCAGGCTCTGCTCCCTACTGCTTGGTCACTGGAGTGCTGCAGTGCCTGAGTTGCTGAAAGCCTCCGAAGCTCCTGCTGCCTCTGGGAGGAGCTGGCAGGCAGCCTGCAGATGAGAGCCAAGAACAAGCTATTGGGGTGCCCCCTGGGATGAGCCTGGATTTCCTTTGTTGTCCGTTGTAATTCTGGACGCTTCGGTCCTCTGCCCTTCGCTCTTAACACAGTCTCCTCCCACCCCGTGACCTCCACCCGTAGGGAACAGCAGCGAGTGCCCCCCTCCAGGGAATGCTCCAGATGACACGGTCTGCGTGGACATGGGGAAGTGCAAGGATGGGGAGTGCGTCCCTTTCTGTGAGAGGGAGAAGAACCTACGGTCCTGTGCGTGCAATGGTGAGTGATGTGGGACCGAACTGAAACACGTGCTTCAGCTCTGCGCCTCGGAGAGCTCTGTGGGGTTGTGTGTTGGAGGGTTGAGTTCACGGTTTCTGAAAAAGTTGAAACTTATTTTTTTAGGGCTAGTATTTTCAGTTTGGAAAAGGAATGTGGATGTCCTCTTGTCCTCTGGTGGTCTGGGTTTGAAGACATTAAGATGAGACTTACAGTCTGGCCGCCCCAGTTAAAAGAGAGGGCGCTCTCCCACCCTCCATCCCCTCTGGCACAGGCGGACGGGGGGGAAGGTCTGACTGTTCTCTGATTGTAAAGGGATCACAATCAACCTCTGGCCCAGGCATCTGGCAAAGGAGTGGTGGCCTCCAACAATTCGTTACAGAATGATTTCAAAGAGGTTGAAGTGGCTTGAGGCACAGGATCCCTGAGCCCAGTCCCCTGCTACTGCAAACCTGCGTGTTATATACTTCTGTCAATAAGCTTTGCTGTTCTCCTGCTCTTCATCTCAGCTCCTAAAACTGGTGAAGAGCTGTGAGCAGGATTAGGGCTTCACAGGGGCAGTGCAGGGAAGCGCCAGGAGCCCCACTGTTTGAGACGGAGGGAGTAGCCAAGGAGAAGGGTACCTACAGGTCCCAAGTCCAAGAAATACTTACATCTGTTATCTCGGCCATGTTTGGAACCTCTTCACCTGCCTGTTGATTCCTGCAGTGTTGGAGTATCAGCTTGAAGAGCTTGGTCCCGCTGTGTCTCCTAACGTGTTGCACAGGGCACCTGGTTGAGTTTCAGGTTTGGCCATCAGAGTGGAACACGGTCAGCCGGGGACGCGTGGGGTTACACACCTCCGTGGTTATGGGTTGCGGGCGACGCCTGGTGCTGCCGAGGAAATGAGTTTGTTGCTTTCTTACAGAAACGGATAATTCCTGCAAGGTGTGCTGCCGGGACGAGCAGGATCGGTGCGTACCCTACGTCGATGCGAACGACCAGTTCCTCTTCCTGCGCAAGGGGAAGCCGTGCACTGTGGGCTTCTGCGACACAAATGTAAGTTGTCCCAGATGTCACTGCACTGCCTGCTCCGTCTCAGAGGTGAATGGGTGCTTCCGTAAGCTCGTCTAGGTCTGCAGTGCTTGCTATTTCAGCCCTTCATGCTAGCTCAATTTTGACTAAAATAATTCAGGTCAGGGAGCAATCACGTGAAAATCTAGTTGGCGGTACCTGGAAGGGGCAGGGAGACTGGTGGGTTGCTGGCCCTCGGTGACTGTTTCAGTGGTAGAGCCGCACAGCCGCGTCACCTGCAGACCCAACTGAACGGGGTGCTGGCAGAAGTGAATTTGGGAGGGCACGGCCCTGCCCTTCTGCCGGCAGAACTGAAAGATGGATGATCTGCTGTGTTACACCAGCGCGGCCGCAGCTGGGAGTCTGGCTGTACCCTTGGGCTCCTCAGAGCTGCAGCCTTCTCGGTGGGTAACGGGAACCGAGCCTTCTGGTGCTTCAGCCTCCGCAGAAGCTTCAGCTTTGTGTCCCCTAAACACGGAGTGAGGGAGGGGTGGTTTTTGCATGTTTCAGACATTAAAACTTTATCTGTTTCAGGCAGCAATAGAATTGAAACTCTTTTGCCAAAAATAAGGGCAGTAAAAATGGACCGCTGGTACTGGGCGGGAGTGTAAACCTACCTTCAGAATGGGAGTCAAGTGCTGCTGTGTCTGCAGATTTAATTTCGTTACTGTCTGTATCTTCTTCCCTCTCCAGGAAGGCAGTAGTTAAAACACTTAGCTTCATTTTGTAAACAAGTGCTTTCTTTTGCAGGGCAAATGTGAGAAGCAAGTACAGGATGTGATCGAACGATTCTGGGATTTCATAGACCAGCTCAGCATCAATACTTTTGGTAAGATGTGTAACCATACGGGGTTTTTCAGTTCGTGACATGAACCTCTAAAGCCTCGGAGGAAGTTAGCTGGCTGGTTTTATTCACCTGCATGCAAGGGTAGCTAGCAGCTGTGTTTCTGATAGAGATATATATAAAATGTAAACATATATTTTTTCTAAAGTTTGACAATACTGATCTTACGGTTTAAAGCTGAAAGAATGGGGGATCATTTTGCATTTCTCCACTTTGTTATTTTCTAGGCGTCTTCCAAGCTTGTAAAGGAGACGGTAGCTTCTTGTCTTGAATACCAAGAAGTAGGTCAATTAGAGAAAAGGAAGTAACAGTCTTTGCAGAGGTCAGCTAGATGCAGCGTAGTATAAAATCGGCCTCTCAGGGGAACTTAAATGTCAACAGGGTGGGAGAGGAAAACTTCATTTCTCTCTTATTTAAGAAAACCACTGAGGTCCCGCGCCTCAAGCTGTGTGCCTGAGCTGAGTCACTGCCTGGCTAACATGAGTGGGGCTCCTCGGTGTGATCCCCAGCGTGCAATCCCAGCAGGTGGCTCCCAGTGTAACCCCCCTGTGTCTCACTCTGTTACTGGAACCAAACAAAGCCTGTTAATAAGCCGGTGCTGCGTAATGATGGGCAACTCCCTGTGCCCACCGTACTGCTGTGCCTACGCGGTGTAATTATCTGGGCTTGGGCCATTCAGTCTTGAGTTCTAGGCCAAAAAATTGTTTGTTAGGTAATTGTGAAAGGTATTTAGGTGAGGAAGCTCACCTGTGAGAGGAAGTTTGTATCTATTTGATTTTCAAATATTTGTGGAGGCAGGTAGTTACGACATGGCTGTAAGATCAGAATTTGGTAACAGACTCACAGCGTCTTGTATTAATTGATTGAGAAGGACACCGTGGCTCTTTCGGTCTGGCCTCTTCCAAATCAGCTCATTTTGAATGTTAGGGCCTGTCAGCACGTCTCATCAGACAACAACAGAGGAAAAAACCCTGTTATTGTTAACATACTGGATATAGTTTTCTAAACCGGTATGATTTCTTTTGTCTTTTCCTAGTCCTGCAGCCTGTGCTTCTCTGAGCTATTCTGTGGCTCGGCTTGCATGAGCAGTGGCTGCAGGATGGGGAGAGATGTGTATGTTCATGAAAGAGTCTGTCTTTGGTAGGGAGCTAACGGGTTTGAACTGATTTCACAGGGAAGTTCCTAGCAGATAATATAGTGGGCTCTGTGCTCGTCTTCTCCTTGCTTTTTTGGATTCCTCTCAGCATCCTTGTGCACTGCGTGGTGAGTAAGCTGTCTTTGAGATGACTGCTCTGTTGGATTGAGCTGTAAGAGAACACCCTTCCTATATGAAATGGCAGATGTCTGTGGGAGAAGGTGATGGGAAGCTTTTAGCAAGCCCCAGGGGGGGAATCCAGCACATGTAGGACTTACTGCTGATTCGGTTGGCAAAACTCCTGCTGAACTCTGCCGGGCTCTGACAGACCCGGTGCTCTCATCACTGTTCCTTCCCTGAAGCCCGTCCTGTTCTTTCCTAGGCAGATTTTCTTCCTCTGCCTCCCGAATTCTACCCAAGTATAATTTTGGTAACTTCCATGAGAGTCAAAGTTTTCTAGAACCCTGCTGAGAAATAACGCGTGCGTTTTGTGGGGAGACCCAGGGTGGGAAGTGGTCTTGGTTGAGCTTGGGTGGAAGGGGTAAAGAGAGAGACTTCATGGCAACTGGGAGCGCGGGCACGGGGCGCGATGCCGGCAGCGTGGGGTTAGAGCAGAGGGGTGCTGCACCCGCAAGTGCTCCTGGGGTGGATGGGAAGGGAAAAGAGCCACAGGCCCCGCTGTGTCCCTTCAGGGAGACGGGGACAGGGACCTTGCGAGTGGGAAACTGACTTTCTTGTTTTGTAAAATGCGTGTTTAAGTTTGCTTTTGTTTGTTTTCCAATAGGACAAGAAACTGGACAAGCAGTACGAGGAGAACACAAAGTCCCTGTTTTGCCCCAGTGTAAGTTGCTGTTGGAATGGAACGGGTGGAAAGCTGTGCAGTGTGCGGTGGGAAACCGGAGCCTGCCGTGTGTGCAGGGCATTGATCAAAGAAGCGGTAGCGGACAGACCTGGAGCCCCCGGTCTCGTGCTGCAGACGGATCAATCAGTTTGAGGGAAAGCTGTTTCTTGAGCAAGCCTTTGAGTCTTCCATCTGTGAAGCCCTGCAGCTTTGCGGGGTCTGATTCTTCCTTCCTGTAAGAGCTGTGCCTTGACCCTGCTGACAAAGCAGCTCTCGCAGCAGCCGCAGCTCCCGGGGCAGGAAGCGGCTCGGCTCCGCTCTGCGCGGCGGGCGCCTGGCTGCGGGCTCCCCTCCGCACGGGGCACGGGCAGCTTCAACCACAGACCCGCTTGTTCCCAGCCAAGCGGCGTCAGCAAAGCACGAGGCTCAGTGGGGTGACGCTGCAGAAAAAGCCCTGCGAAACGTGGGGTCTTTGCTGCAGAACGGTTGTTTGCAGGGGTCGGAAGCAGCGGGGGTCAAAGGGCCTTTTCTGCCCGTAGTGCTTAGTGTAGCTGGGTTTCTTGAGAACGAAGCAACAAATTAGTCCTGGTGGATGTTCCCTTGCTCTTAAGTAAGCATAAATCTAGTGTGAAATCCCGAACCCAGCTCCTGTTCCAACACGGTGCAGGGGGTTCCACCCGGGTATCACGGGTACCCCGTGGCAGCAGGAGGGCAGGCAGCGCCTCTCCTGGGAGGGGAGGAGGTGGTAGCCTTCAAACCGCTCTAACAAGTGCGGGTGCTCCTCAGAAGGTGCCTGTCCCCTTTGAAAACGGTGCAAGAACTGAACTCCGGGCTAGCTCCTGGCTGCTTTGCCCCGTGACGTGGCCGCTTGTGTCTTGCAGAACGTGGAGATGCTCAGCAGCCTGGACTCCGCCTCCGTTCGGATCATCAAGCCCATCCCCGCGGCGCAGACGACCAGCCGGCACCAACCCCTGCAGCCCATCACCGCCGTGCCCGCCGTCGCCCCGGCACCCAAACAGGACCACCAAAGAATGGACACCATCCAGGAGGACCCGAGCACCGACTCTCACATCGACGAGGATGGGTTTGAGAAGGACCCTTTCCCAAACAGCAGCTCGGCCGCCAAATCTTTCGAGGACTTGACAGACCACCCTGTCGTTAGGAGTGAGAAAGCTTCCTCCTTCAAACTGCAGCGCCAGAACCGGGTGGACAGCAAAGAAACAGAATGCTAGTGTCCTGCTGCCTTCTACACCGACCGCGCGTGTCTGCAAAATAAGGATCTAAAACCATTTCATTTCTATAAATATAAATATATGTATATATATTTTTGTGAGGGAGCAGGGGAAATAAGGAAGTGACCTACTGCAGATGCTGGTCATGTGTATGACCTTCCTTAAATTACATTTATTAGAGCATTCTATCTTTTAAAAAGGAAAATCCAAACTAAAACCGGCTTGTTTTTGAAGCTTTTTGGATTTGTTTTTTCTATTTCCTTCACCTTTAACATTTCCTTCAACCTGTGGTGCAAATCCAGTATCCTGCTGGATATCGCATTGTGTATATCAGCCTTTTTTTATAACTTAATATTTTTTAGTCTGACAGCACTGAGACAAAATTAAGGGGCTTTTAAAAAGAAAATGCAAATGCTGCAGGATGTTCCATAGAGGGTAGGTCACTTAGCAATTTAAGGTACATGGAAGCAAGAGCCTGAACAGATGCCTCGAGAACAGGAGGACAGTAACGAAACATGAAAAAAAGCGGTGAAGGTGCACAATTGGAATCAAGAGGCTGAAGATACACAGCTTCCCGATAAATCAAAATAAATGGAGGCTGTTAAACCTCACCACAGAGCCCGCAAGTGCTCCTCCCGCACCAAACTCTTTTGCCTCTGGCGTTGGAGTTGACGTGTCTCCGTGGCAGAGAAAGCTTTGGTTGGGACTTCCCCAGGGGGCACCAAGGGGCTGCCGTGTCCCGGGTGTCGGGAAGGAGAAGGATGGATGAGGGCAGAAACTGATCCGGATGAGGACCTTTTTAACCAGCTGTTTACGGCAGCTGTTTTGGCGCAGAAGTGTTTCTCTGAATGTTATTTTGAAAGGGGAAACGCTGCTGTTGAGACATTCAAAGAGCTGAGCCTCGGTTTTCAGGGTCCTCGTGCCCTTTGGAAGCTCCTGCCGCATAAATAAACGGGGGAAAAAATTCACTCCGTTGCAGGGGAGGCGTTTGTTTAGAAACAATTGTGAATTTTTAATCAAAAAAGCAGTCAACCTTTGTTAAAGTTACAGGGCAAGGACGAGGAGGGGACTTCATGAATTCAAATTGCCCCAGAGGTATAAAATGTGAGGTTAGAAGTTTTAGTGGTGTCCTCTGATGTAGCCGGAGCTCCGTAAGGGGAGCTGGGCATGGCAGGGGCCTTGGTTGGGTTTAGCAGCCGGTGGAGCGGCGCAGGGGAGTCGCAGAGAAACGGTCCTGCCCGTCAAGCAGCACCTTCCTTCTGTGCCTGTTTTCTCCCAGAACGATTCGTTGATAAAACTGACACAGAAGGTGCCCGGGGGTAGAAGCGGTTTAACTGTTACAGGCTGGGCTCAGCCAGGGGGGCAGCGCGGTCAGGGGCGAGGGCCAGTGCCCCCTTCCCCTCCCCACCCACGGATACTTGTTACACTCCTACTTGAACCTGTGCCTTAGGGTCTTCCTGCCCCACTGCCTGGGGGGCTGTAGAGACTGGGGTTGGACTTGGGGGTTGGGTTGGTTGTTGTATTTCTTTTTGTTGTTGTTGCTGTTTGGGTTTGTTTTTTTTGTTTGATTCAGTGCAAAGTACATGTGTGAGGAGTTAATTTAATTCCCAATACAATAAAAACTTTTTATATATAAAAAAAAAAACAACCAACAATTGGTTAAACAAGAGCTGTTTGGGTGCAGTTCTTTCAGACAAGGTCTAAATCCTTTAGTTGTCAGACCCAGCCAGACGGGGTGCAGCCCTGCTTCCTGCTGGGGGTGGGCTTGGTCCCACCACGTGTCCTGAGCTCAGGTCTGATGGTGATGTCGCGGTCAGGGGCGAGGGGAAATGCCTTTCCAGGTAGCAAACACGGTTAGGTACGTGTTCTCAGCACTAACAGCTTTCCTTCCCAGTGGAAAACCAGGCACGTGCTTGGGAGCGTGAAAATAGAGGTTTGGAGCTGGAAATCAAAATCCAAGCAGCATTCTGGAAACTGTGAGATCGGTACTTGCACAGTTTGTAACATTTAATGCAGGAAGAGCCCCAGATTCTGCAGGGAGCCCCTTCCGCTGGTCAGCCCATCTTTGCTGTAAGCGTTTATTACAGAAAGGCCAGTCCCAATTCAATACTCATAAACATTTATAAATCAAACTGGCTTCTGGTCTGGCTCCAGGCACATGAAGAACAGCGTTATAAATCGGAGTGTAAGTAGTTATTACATAGTAATGACAGGTCTCGGCCAACTTGGCGTAGTTATTCGGTGAAGCAGAGGCAGCCCCGTGGTGCTAACGAAGCTCCCCTCAAGCCTCTGCCTCACCCAGTGCATAATAAATGCATCACCGACGGCCTCACCACTGGCCTCCTCTGCTTCATGTCAACGGAACCACTCACACAGCCCGGAACTACACCGGGGTTCTAGCTGCAGTGATTCACTAGTTCTCTTTCATCTGTGCTCTAGCGGTAGGCTCACGTTTTTTTCTATATCTGGTTGACCGGCCAATTATTTCCCAAACCACTTCTCCCCCCCCCCCCCCCCCCCCCCTGCGG
>VXAK01003668.1:32568-54301 GCA_013399435.1 Arenaria interpres | reverse complement strand
CACGTCTGACCCCTCCTCCACCCCCCTTAGGTGGGCTGAAAGCACATTTAAAAAAAAAAAAAAAAAAAACCACACAAACCCGCATCCTTTAAAACCTCAGATTATCTGTTCCGAAGACAGGCTTCCTTTTCAAGAAAATGCGATTTTCTTCTTAAAAAGACTCCATGCTCCTGTTTAGTTAGCTAATGACATCCGCCCTGGAGAGGAAAGTCGTCCCTAATTCCGCTAATAGTAATAATACACTAATTGCACTAACACTGCTATAAAGGTTATCAAGTGCCAATTAAATCAGCTGAGAAAAGGGGCGGGGGGTGGGGGGAAGGAAAGTTGTGTGCACAAGAGAAAGATCAATGTTCTTTTGTAAACTCACTGTGGACATTTTTCAGCATGGTTTACTGGTTGGCAACGCCAGATGCCTCCGAGGATCGTGTTTGTGTCCGAAATCCTTCTGGAGGTCCTGCTGTTCCCGATGTCCGTTTCCTTGCCTGGGAAACTGGTGTCAGTGGCTCCATAGTTTTGCAGCTCCAATTAACCCCAGCATGGACACATGGATTCCATTTAAAATGTGTTCCAGCCCCCTTTGACTTCAGGCAGATCCAAGCACGCAGGTAATGGCTTCCCTGGCGTACATACGAGCTTGAATCTGAGCATACGCAAACCCAAAACATCTGATTTATCTTCCAGCTGCTTGTCAAAAATATAAACTCAATTTAATTTTTGTAATTCTACATTGAGGCAGGTTAAGACTTTTTCTTATTGCTTGTATATGCACATAGGAAAAAAGAACATGTGCATACTTTGCCTGATTTTATTACAAACATTATGCACAAATATAGTTGCTGTAAGGCTGCTCATCCATTATCTGAAATAACTCAGCAGTTTCACAGTCACAGAATCGATGCATTTCACTTACTGAAGAAAAATTTTTTATTTACTCTTAAAAAATAGTCCAAATAAATTGAACACGTAAAAGATTTTTCTGCTGTGTGCTAGGTATCTACAGAGGTCAGTACACGGGGCTGAGGGCATCATAAAGCCTCTGTGCGGCCAGCTCCACCATTTCACGAAGGGATTCGTCATCGTCGCTTCCTGGCTCACAGTCCACTGTCTGGGGATGAAAAAAGATGTATATTAGAACAAGGAGAACTTCATATCCCTTTTCAGCACGTGAAGAATGTTCACAAGGGGAAAGGAGAAAGTAGTCATGCAAATTGTTTTCAAGTAGAAATAAAGTCATGGAGAGCGGTACCGTATGTTTTTAAATGGTATGCCAACAGAGAGAAGAGTTCAGAGAACACCTACCAAGTCCTGCTAACCTCGAGTTCTATGTTGGATTAATAACTTTTTTCAAAACTACTATGTAAAATGCATTCAGTTCTAGATCACATTTAATTCAAACACACACAAGGTTCAATTCTCAGAGATTTGATCTTATCTGTGAATTCACCCGCACGGTACCAGGTTAATACTGTAAAACGTGTGCGTTTATCACAGAGGTACCAGCTGCTGTACTCGGGGAGTCTCCACATTGATCTTCCCACACCCATAATATAACATATACATCAAAATAAAACCCTGAAGAGATTTATTTATCACTGAAACAATGTAAGATGTCTTCCTAGAGAAAGATGCCCACTCCAAATGTGCAAGTTCATCAACATTCAACCCAGTCCCCCGATGGCCCTAGCTCAAAAGCAAGGGCAGCGTTTGCACAGTAACGCTGTTCTTCATCCTGTGGACTTTCTTGGCTCTAAGACTGTACCTCCTCTAACTCAGTATTAACTTGTTGCTCTTCTGAACAAGTAACTCCTTTCTGTGGATGGCGGTAATACATCATATGTTTTTAATACATTATTAATAATGACAGAAAGTGACACATTAACATGCTTAAGGACACAAAGGACATGGTTTTATTTATTCAAACAGTTCCATGCTGTTCGAATAACTAGGTGTGATAGCTTATTAAAGCAGCCTTCTGACATGCATGACATCCAATTCTGAACCTAGATAATAAATTAATAAAGTATTTCTTTGTTGTATTTCAGGTGTTCAATTTAGCTACAAAAGGCTCAAGGTGACAAAATAAAATTATTAGCATCAGTCCTCCTCTTTGACTGTTCAATTATTCAGGCCAGAGCCTATGTTTTCAGAGCATTTTAAAAAAAATATTTGTGGGTTAAAATCAGTTTCTCCTCTACAGTCTTTTTTTATTAAGTTTTAAGTAGAGCTGCTGAAAAATGCTGGGTTTTCTTCCAAATTTACATGTGCATTTGCTACGTAAACGTTGCTAGCATTTTTTTTTAATGAAGAAAACACCAGGAAGTGCCTCTGTAGCAAACTCATAACCCAGCTTGAAGGCTGGAGCGGTATTTCTCTCAGAAATGCTGGCTACTGTTTCACCAGTGAAAATGTCAATGAAATGAATGGAAAGTGAACAAGCTTAAGCTGTTTTGATACCAAATACAGAAAAACCTCCTCAGCAAATGGGTACACGATATTCTAGGCAGCACCGTGTACTACCCGGGAGACTCACCTCTCTAACCAGAGTGCACACAAAAGCAAGTGCTCTGCTGTACGTACCCGAGTGTCCAGTGAAATGTTTGCAGTTTTTCCATCAACCGTGACACACAGGACAGAGCCCTCTTTCGAACTCACACAGTCTTCTCCAAACATATCCCTAAAACAAAGACCTATGCGTGTAAGACGTGGCCAAACAGCAAACAAGTCTCTCTTTCTATTAACCTTAGGGCTTCAAAGGCATTTTGTCAGCAGAGTATCTCCTTTCAGCAACTATTATTTAAGCCACCCTAATATAATTAACAAACACCAATCTAAGTTATTGAGAGTGGGTGTCACGTAACAGTATTTTACCAAATCTTATCATAAATGAAGGGAAAGATTCCTTTGATTTCAAAAGAGGCAAGATTTCTATGTAAATAACAGAACATACATCAGTTTTAAAAGAGACGTGATCCAAAAAGGTATTTTCATAACCATTCGCAGCATAATTTTGGGAGAAAACTTAAAAATCTGTTTCTGGAAGAAATACTGGGCCCTGTATTCAAAATTTTAATGATGTTGAGAACTTTTTCCCGTACCTCTTTCCTACCTTAATTCCTGGCCTCTAGAGAAATTAGAATTTGCACAAACTATTTTTAAGTAACTGTATCTTTAAACTGTATTATCCTAAAATTATTGTATTTACACGACTAACTGATTATTTTTCTTTAGAAAAATATATGCCAACTTACTGAAGCATGATCTCCATTCTCTTCTTATACACATCCATATCTACTTTTTTGGAAATTTTATTTACTGCAGCTGAAAAGAAAAAGTAATTTTATTTTCACAGACATTTGCTGAGAGGGAAAATTCGCTAATTGGCACATCCTGGTTCCTAACTGACTTTCATGAAAAACAAGCCAAAAGCTACTTAAGATATATATGTTTAAACAATTTCTAAAGAAAACGTATTAAAAAAAAGGTGGAAGAGTCAAGGAAGTACATATATTTTAAATGCACGTTCCCGTATTTATCCGATTTTTAGAAAACTTTGCAAGTCTAACTCTCACTTTTTGATTCTCCTTTTTATTGTTAATGCTCATTACTTCTCACGTTTCCTTTACTTATTTTAAATAAGGTCACATTTTCCACAGGCAGTTACCAGCTGCCACGTAAGACAAATTTTCAACAAACGAACATGTTACAAATAATTAAGACCAAGCTGTAATTCTGTTATCGGAGAGCAAATCTTACTCCCTAAAAAGTGTCAGAAGGAGAGGAAGTAGAACAGGGGGATTGCAATCTATTGCAAGGCATTATAGCCCTCTGAGCTTGATACAGAAAAATTAAGAAGAAATGCCTCAGTTAAACAAACACATGCTAAACGTACTACCTTTCTGTATTTTGGGATTTGACTGAACTTCCAGTATCACTGTTGTCACGGTGTCAGCATACATATCATTAGCAGGATTTGCCACCCACTGGAAGACAAAATAAATAAATTCCTAATTTGAGCCCGTTATTTTGGGCTGAGTGAATAATGCAACATAAAACCTATGTAACAGTCATTGCATTCTCCTATTTGCTTTTCTCTGAATTCTAGCTTCAAATGACTGTCACACATTTTACACCATATTATTAACTGCTTTTAACTCCGCGTATTCCAGTAACTTCCCACAAAAAACTCAAGCTGCTGAATGTTTCTGAACACATTTATGAAATAGTCATTGATTACCACAATTATTTGGGGTGGGAGGAAGGAAGAAACACCATTAGACATTATTTCCAATTACTATTTGCCAAATAAAAAAATGGGCAGCCAATCTGCCATTATACTCTTGAGCCACGGCAAAAAAGAAGCCAGCAGTGGCTAAAGGAAACAGCAGGCATCAGACCAGGAGCAGAGCTCAAGGGGAACTTTGTTCTAGTTTTCACTCAGCATCCAACAGAAAACTACTTAAAACATGGCATCTATATGATATTATTTTGCAGAAACTGGAGAACAAAATACTTGTTCCTCCCTCATCGATGCCCACCTCAAGGACCACCATGCCTGGTTCCTGGATCACAGTAATATTTTTGAACACCTTCAGGGCCGGTTTTTGTTGGATTTCTATTTCTTCTACGTCACCTAAGAAGTGACAACAAATGGTTAGCAAGAATAAAATTATACACAAAGCAAGAATAACTTTACCTGCATAAGAAAACAGGTCATTATAAGAATAAGAGGTTGTCTGTTATTATCACAACCGCACAGAACAGCTCATAAAATGGAAGCACATACTCTCTTCCCTTACCTCACAATATTATTTTCTTTGTTCTGGATTGTTTGGGGTTTTTTTATTATGTAATATTGACCATTTTACTTGTTTTGAATTCTCATATTTGACTGGCTTAGTACACTAATGCGAGTACCCCAACGAGAAAGAAAAGAAATGAGAAATTTAGTGCTCCATTTGCAGAATTAACCAGCTCCTTTTACACCCTTAAAGGATAACCCATTGCTTCCTTAAGCACGGAGCTTAAAAGCATTTGTGTGCCAGGGAGCATTCAGGTTATGAGATTCGAACATCAACTCTAATACAGGTTTTCCCTTCACTAGTGATATGAGTTACTTTCTGACTCTGACCAGAGGAAAAAAATAAATCCTGAGCTTTAAATCTGGGAAAGGATCCTACAAAATATGTGTGCCTTTAATGAACTAGGACAGGAGTTGCCCCTAACCTTTAAGGAAGCCAGACAGAGGCACTGAGGATCACATTAGTGGCAGACTTAAATGGCTTCCGACTCAGAAAAAGTCAACAAGGTTAGATTATCACTTCTTTGAGCGGAACAGAAGAGGCTGGCTGTCACAAAGGAGCACAGAACTTTTGTTTTTATTAATTAGATGGCATTACCCATTCTATTTTGGGGCTGGAGAGAAAAGATCAATTAATAAATTTTGCATCAGAGTGGCCATGGCACTCGTTTTGGTGGTTGATAAGAGATAAAAATCAGCCTGGGCTCTATATTCCTATATGCTCATGATTCTGTAGTACAACTACAGCGGAATCTCCCAGAAAAGCACGTGTCATGCTCATGAACTGGATCTGGCAGAAGCTGCATAATCTAATCTAAGTCGTAAAATACAAAACAAACTGTGGCGCCTCAGCTACTGGCAAAGAAGTTTCCACTCAGAAGACCTCGAAAGACTGGAAGTTGCTTTAAAAGTTGACCACTATAAATCACGAACACATCTTTCCAAATACCCACCGGTAAGTTTCTGTAGCTGATAATAAAGCAGATTAAAAGGGCCTGTATATGGAATGGCTTGTGTCTGTGTTACAGTGCTCATCGCCAAGTCTGTATAATCTGAAAGAATTTTGAAACGTATGGATTAAAAATGATCCCTTTGAGCTTCTATTGAGCATCTACTCTAAGAGAAATAATATATTTGTGCTTAAGAAACCAGCAAGAGCTTGTTACTTTATCATAGCCATCAGAGGCAAACAATGAGCCAGGACAGCAGAATTGCTTTTCCCCAAGCTTTTGTGACCTTACATTTAATTATTCTTCTATTTTGAGAATAGATCAATTTCTTTAGTAACAAACAGCATAGGAGCAACACATAAATATTTTCACTGTGCTGCAGCTTTTTATACTAAAAATTAATGAAATTTTAGAAACTGGCAGGACAATTGATCAAGCTGCTTTGCTGTTCTCACTGCCATGTTTTATGCAGAGGAAGAAGTTTTAAGTAACCAGAAGGCAAATGGAATTTTGCTTCTTTGCTTTTATGGAAAAAATAGAAAATATTTTAAACTTCAGTGAACTGAATGCCTTTCTTCTCACTCCAACAGTTCAGAACTTTAGGTAAAACTAAACCAAAATAAAAACCAAGATGTTCACTAATTGCTTATCAAACACAAAATTACAAAAAAAAACCCCGAACTGTATTGTGTGCATTTCAATGACAAGAGGATACAGTGAGTTTCAATTACCTACTGAGCACATCACTGCCTACTTACTTGAGAGGTCACATGGGGAAAGGATGTGATAGTTAAAATTTCTTTTAACAAGGATCCCAGAAATTCTCTGTCCTTGCTCTGGTTTCTTATCTGCTAATGATCCCATCACCTGGAAATAAAAAAACCACACAGTGCAACAAGGCAATCTGAAGTATTCATAGCTTACAGGTAGCTACGGAGATGAAATACAGTTTTCTCAGAAAAGTCACAGTAAAAAATTAACTCTGAAAATAAAAGGTCAGGGCAACCAATAAACATTCTGAGATGTAACAAAAGAAAAGGCTGAAAGAGTGAAACCCCGAAAAAACCCCACAAAACCCACAAAAAACCCCTAAAAAACAACCCCCAAGTACAACACTGAACAAAAAACATTCACATACTATGAATCCCTGGAAAACTTACACAATCTGAAACCAATTAAAAACAGGGGCTAAGAGGAAAATGTGTAGTTTTTATCCTAGAGGAAAATACTGTTGTACAGATAAGAAAATATTGATTTTATACCTTGGCAAGTTTTTCTCCTCTGAAGTTTAATGTCACAGCCTCAGTATTCCTAGGATTATGAACTTCTATATGAACTTCATCGTTATCCTCATATTCCCGTATCAACGCTGCTTTCAATCTGGCCATTTCGTTTTGCTCACCATGAACTAAAATCTATAGAAAAGACAGTTTTCCTTTTAGCAAAAGTCACTGGCCCAACCAGACATGTTTAGTAAACAGATTATCCGAGAAAACTGCCATCTTGTACCTCATCTTTATAAAAAGGTAATTTCATGAGGTGACAATATATGAATCATTAGCTCAATTATACTACATACAATTCTATGTGTGTCTTTGAATTCCATGAATTATTCAAAGGCATTTCACGACCCTGAGTATTAGTAGAAAAATATATGCAAATAAGCAGAATGCATTACAGAGATTCCATTTAACTTTTCATATACGAACACATTATTGTATTATGAAAGGGAATTATTAAGTTCAATGATAAAAGTTAGTTAGCTTTACGTTTTTGTGTCTGCATGTAGATAAACATATACATAATAAACATGCAACTCGGAGAGGATGCTTATTAAGTTCATGGTTTTCTTTGCCAAGTTAAATCCTCTTTTCTTCTGCTATGATTTGTTTTATCTCTTATCTGTGCTTGCACACTGGTTCTCCCCCAGTCTCAGCAAGTTTCAGATCCTAGTCCTCATTTTCCTATTCTGGTCCTTCGCACCTGCTGCTCCCCGTGATTTGCTCCTGCTCTTCCCTGCAAGCCCTGCCTTCGTCTTTAGTTACCTGCTACATACCTTCTTTCAGATTGGCCTACTCTTTTTCAATCAATGTTTTCTTTTTTATTTTGGGGAAAACTCCAGTGAATTATTCCAATACCACTGTCCCAAACTTAATGTAGTCCTATATTTTATCTCATTTGTGCGAAACCCTGCAGAAACAGGTTATGGACCATACCACTTTCTTGAAAGTCATCCCCCAATATCCCGCATGCAGACAGTGGAGAGCAAGTTCATCTTTACTTTGCTAAAGTAACATGGCAAAAAATGGTCAAAATCTCCACCTTTTAATATTCAAAGCATAGGGATGCTGGCTATTGCTACTGCCTTGATGACTCAAGGCTGTGAACTGGTTTGATCAATCCCCCTCTGGAGAACTGGGCAGCACGTATACTAACCACATGTGGAGGTTTCAGGGCCCGGATAAATTCACTAGTTTGTTGATAATCTGTGTGAGCAGAGAAAGAAATGTAATCCACAGACATCTTCAGTGGGAGTTTTTGCCCTGACATAGTTGTGATCTCTTCTGGTTCAGACATGATGTGCTAGAAAAAATAGAGCACTTTAAATAAAAAAAAGATCGAAAGCTTCCTACAGACACCATATAACTAATGCTTCACGTTTCAAAAACCAATGAAATAATACCGGCAGACAGGTTAAATGTGAAGAACTGAAAAAATCTTCAAATTTCACAAAACACACACTCACAAATGAAAAAAGCATGCACAACACACACCATTTCATCTTTTGCATCCCCAATGGACCTGGGACGTCATTGTTCTTCGAGATACATCTCTCTCAAATTTGCATTGAAATTATAACAAGTGTGTGATTTACATCTCTAGATGCTCTGGTTGCCCCTAGAATTTGGCAGGAAGGATTTAATTCTCCACACCTGGACAGTGACACAGCATGTGCAAAGCAGTGTGATCTCTGACACATACGTAGTGTTAGATTTAACATCTACTCCGCTAGAATTATGGTTAAGACTTCTCTCTCAAACAGGTAAATGGTGGAGGCGTCTAAAGATGGAGAAAAGCACCAATCATTCTTTCTCATGACAAGATAACTGCTCCTAGAAAAGATTATTCTCCATAACATCACTGGAAATGGCCATACGCAAGTTTTCCATACTTTTCATTAGCATGAGCCAAAAGCAATTAGTTTTGACTACATAATTACGCGTACCTGGCAACAGTCTTCTCAGTAAATCCAACTAAAGACACTTGCTATTGGCCAATTCTTTGTAAACAGAGCATGAATATGACTTCATATTAAGAAGCTGTGGTGCATTAGCAACTCACCTTAGCAAGCGTTCCTTCGACACAGTACCCTGCTATAATTACTCCATTTCTCTTATCTGTGCACCAGCTCTCAAACAGCTCTCTGGATAAGCCGCTCTGCATCATACCTGGGGATGCCATCACAACACTTGGCCCAATATCATCAAAATGATCCATACTCTACGTGGACAAACAGTAAGAATATCAGTTACCATAACTCACTTCAATGAAGGATGGGCTAGCAGAACCCTTGAACAACGTACAAGTAGAGCCCTCTGTTCACAGATTACACCCCATCCTCAAAAAAAGCGCTCTTTGCAGGAAAGTTCCTCCTACTGATGCCCATAAGGAGCCAAACTGATGGTTGGACTAGATGATCTTAAAGGTCCCTTCCAACCTAGACGATTTTATAATTCTATGATAAATATAAGCACAGGGATCTTTGGGTGGAAGAAAAGCTGGGGCATAAGTGCCCTTCAACCAGCCCTCTAAACACTGGGATAGCGGATAACTCAGATACAAACCTAATCCATCTATTAGGACATTAAACACAAAAACTATTCAGCAGCTTTAAGCTCTTCTGTCACCCTTCCTCCTTTGTAAGACAACCTTACCTCAAGCTTACCTTCAGATTACTAATATGCTTGAAAACAAAGGGATTGTTGATGTTAATTTGCTTGCGGATTTTGTCGTTCATGGCGTTGACGTATGTCTGATAAACTGCCATACATTTCTTTGCCAAAGAGGAGGCATAGTATATAGGGATATCATGGAGTTCAGGATGATTCTGCCAGTATTCATCTAAAAAAACAAAAAACAATGAAACAAAACAAAAAACCCCACCAACCAAGAACGCACACAACTCCACCCACAGCATTATCACCAATCAATTGCCAACTTCAGCTACAAGGTATAAGGTATACCTGATACTACACAGCAATACATCTCCATGTACAACAATGCAAGTTTTACCACATCACTGCAATAATGCTAAAATGTCTCTCTCAAATATTAATTCTACATCTAACAGCTAAGGACATCTCCACAAAGGTATGTTGGTGAGAATTCACTGTATCAAAGGTCTGGAAAGCAAATCCACGGAGTTCAAGGTGTGAAGGGAATATCCAGTTATCAAGCCTGGCTTCCTGCATATCACCAACAGCTGTATTTTACAAGCTTTACTGAAACAAAAACAGGAAAAAAGCCTCTACTAACCACAACTTATTTTATGATTGATGACAGTAGCCATGACCTTTACTAAACACAAAGAAGAGATCTGAATGCAGCTCTACAAACATAACTTACTCATTTTCCCACTCGCATACAGTTCTGCTCGCCTGAACCATATTTATATTGCATAACTGAGGAGCAATTGTATAAAAAGAGTGGTATGTCCTTTTGGCTGCATTTGTACATTTAAAATGATACGGCTTTGACCTGCAGACAAAGCTTTTCAGAACATATCAGAGTCTCACTGACATGAATAGCTTAAAAAGCTCAAGTGTGGGGTATAAACAGCCACTAAAAGATAACTAACAGCAGGACTCACAGTAACACCCATCATTCTGATTTTCTACACCATAATGCAGCATTTTATTTTTTGTCAGACACTTACGGAAAGAAGAAAAACAAACACAGAACCCTGTGGCCTCAACTGTGTAGGCATGTGAGATGCAATTGCATTTTCTACCTAATTAAGCATCCAATTACACGTCTAGCTTTACTAGATGTATTTTCAAGCTTATCTTTAGAAACTCACTTTCATATTTACACTCAGCAAGGAGAGGCCAACAAATTACAAACTAATGGCTACACAAGTTAGAATGTTCATTTTTATCTCTTCTATAAAATAATTAAAAAATCTTAATCAATTATATGTAGTAAATAATCCCACAACACTGAATACTTCCCCATGACTAGATCCAAATTTCTTAGTAACATTTGAATAGATCAGTAAGACATTTTGAAAACAAACTAGTTTCTAATGTTGAGCTAAACTGAAATGGGAAGTGAGAAGAATTTCAAGTCTTTTAAGTAACACTTTAGATTCAACACCCCTAAAAGTAAGTATTTTAATTTTGAGATAGTTATTGTTTGATCTTGCCAGCATTCACATGAGCAAAAAATAGACTAGTGCAAAATCACATACATGGTACACATTAAATATGCTAAAAGGAAGCAAAGATGCCTGGAAAAAAGAAATTTAAATATTGTTTTATCTGAAGTACCTTGTAACAACTACCTATATATTTTATGTGAAGTGGCTTGTTATGATCATGTATAATTCTTCCCTCCCCCTCATTTTTGCTTTTCCTAACAAAGCTTAATTTGCTTTCCCATTGTCATTAGGACTTTAGAAATGCTAGAAGTGTGTTGTTATGTCTTCTCACCTTTTCCCATAAAGACTTCGTATATGTTCGTGAATTAAAGGGCAAAGCTGGTGAAACTTTGGAACAAAATATATCTTTTTTTTCAGCAGTACAGTTTAAATAGAACAGTTGTTGTGACTGCTTACTTTTCAATCTGTAATAATAGTCCCTATTTGCTGTTGTTTATTGGATTTTTTGCATTTGAACAAACACGCATTATAGAGTCCCAGGTAATTAACACACTGCAAAATGGCTGAAGAGTTGTTTAAAAATTTACTGTATCTGAAAGACTGCACATGAGAACATTCTCATTTAACTCTACCTGCCTTTTATTAAGAGGAGCTGCAAAGGTACATACCTAAAATTAAAAGTAGTTCTTGAGCTCGACCCAGAGCAAACACAGGAATAAGACCTCTACCTCCTCTATTTACAATATCGTGGACGGTATTACAGAATCTTGCCTCTCGCTCTTCCCTTTTTTCATGAATATGAGTACCATACGTTGATTCCTACATATAGAGAAACTGAGTATTAAAGGTGGTGACACAGACACTAATTCTGGATCTTCTCCTCTGAAACCAACAAGAAAATGAAGAAAAACATACTGGTATTAAGGTGGAGGGAAGAGGGAGGGAGAGGGTTGAGGTGAAGGGAAAAATCAAACCCACTCCCGAATTCCCATAACCACCTCCACCAAGATATATAACTAAAATTGCCCCCTCCCCAGAACCCCTCTCAGCAATTAGGAAACACAGATCCTGTTAGTAAATAAAACATTTTTTTAAAAGTTAGAACTATTAATTTTGATGCTTCTTTTAAGAGTTTTCAAATTTGACATAAGTATTTCCCTAACTGGAAATGCTGCCACTGCTTTGATGAAGGGGTTATCATGTTATCATGGCTCACTAGTGGTATGTGTACCACAGTTTAGAAACCCCTAGCCTAAAAGACAACAATTACACAAAAAGCAAGATTTTAATGTGACTTAAAAAGAAACAGTCAGTTACAGAAAGCAGTTAGAAGGGACACAATGTTCATTTGAAGATCCCACTGTTTGTTTCCAGATAAAAACGTTACTTTTAAAGTTTCCCCTGAGCTTCTGATTTTCCAGTCATGGATTCAGAATAAAACCATTTTGCTCAGAAAACAAAACAAAAATACCAAATAGCACTTGGGGTACCTCCGCCCAGGCCTTCTGAACAAACGTAGTTGGAAATAGGTTAGGATCTACTACAGAAAGATATCTGGCTAAATTGGGTTTTGTACAATGCATCTAGCAAACACAAGGCAAAATCTAATAAATCTCCTGTCCTGAAAAGGTTTATCTAGAAGCTTAGGGAACTTCATCAGAAGAATTATAAAATGAAAAATAGACTTTTTAATACAGTAAAAAGAAACGTTGGAGTGTTCTGGACACCCAATCATTTGGATATTTAACACAAATCACGTACTACCATTAAATCTCCACTGTCTTTCTCATTCCATTTTAGCTTTAATTAAATAATACCCCATACATATTTAATTACTAATATAACGAAATAATTTGGTAAAGCTTACAATTATAAGAATATCAGGTTTAATATTGGGAATCTCAGCTGCCATCAGGTGTCTGTCTTCCTGTCTTGAGAAGTCACCTGTATATAAAAGCTATTGAAGACAAAGAGAAGCAGTTATTCTGATCACAGGTTCTACCAGGTCAGCAGTCTTTACCACTGCTATAGAGGAATGATATTTTTTTAAGCTAAGATGGTTTTAAGGAATTTACGATAAAAAGGTCACTTGTATATTAACTAAAGACTCTTCTGATGTGGACAGTGCTTACAATATTAGCTCAACGGTCCTACAATACAAATATTTTATCCACAAAAGTAAAGGCATTTCAAGCAGTACCATAACTGCAAAAGAACTAAGTGAACAATTATTAAGATTTTATTTTTCATTTGGGATATAAAGGTGCCATCTTCAGTCTTTTCAATACATGCACTGACCATTAAGAAGTAAAACTTGACATAACAGAAAATACAGCAGGTCCTAAGTGGAAGTCAAATATAAATAAAACTGCATTTACATATCAGAATGCAAATGTAATTAATAATCCAATAAAACTACTTATTAAAAGTCTTTTAAGATTTTCTGATACTAAAAAAAAAAAGAAGCCGCCTGTAACCTAGCAGATTTTCCAAACAGAATGATCATATTCCCTATTATATCAAGCAGTCATTTGTACCTGTTAGTAATTTTTAATGGATTCTTAACTGCAGGGTGGAATGCAGCTCTCTGTGCCCAAAATGATGGTTTCAAAACCGAACATTTTTTACTTAGCAATCATTCCACTGATGAAAATGTGAGTAATAACAAAATAACACTCAGCAACAGCAGATAACTGGTCCACAGGCAACCTACTATTCCATTTCTCATTTGCTTCATAGACAATTAAAGAAAATAATGGATATTGAAACCCAACACATTTGAGTCACACATAGCAACAGGAAAATCTCTTTCTCCATCCTACCTTAATCAGAAAACAAACAAACAAACAAACAAAGGCAGTAAGATATCTAAATTTTATTGTAATCATTGTAAATTAAGTTCTATTTCTACATTTTTTAAGAACTTTAAACTTTAAAAATTCTCTATCCTTTTAAACCACAAACAAAGTCCTTCTAGAGAGCCAGACTGAGGACCACCATCTCTCTTCCCTCTTCAAGACTGTATGTAACTTTCCTCGGGCAGCGATCACCCTACTGAACTCTAATTCATGAGATTAGTTTCAAGTATCTGGTTTTGACACAGTGCTGCCTGTGGTTATATTATGACTTACTTAATCTCTCTGTGCTTAAAATTAATAACGATGCTATTTCTTTAGGCACTTTAGCATAAGAGCATTATGAGAAAAATTTAACTTGCATACTTTAACAAAAGCCATTTAAGCACTCAGACAGGCAGACATGCTACATCAGAATTACAAACTCAAATATCTTATTATGGATTTTACTAAAATGCAGCTTCCATAAGACTGCCTCAGCTATCAGCTACCTCTGAGCGGACCAGCAAGGAAAAATACATGTTTACTAGTTCCAAGTCAGTCATAACTCACTATCATAAAACCCAAACATCCTACCTGGTTCAATACATGTCACCTGATAGTTCTAATTAATGAGAAAATATATGCTCTAGGTCAAGGCCTTGACTTGAGTCCAAGTATATTTGACAGCACCAGCCACAGCAGTGGGGCTTAACAGACAAATAATTAATGATTAAGTTTGCATTCAGACTTGATTTCAACTTTATAATAAAAAGAAAATACCTTCACACCAGCTATTTCAATCATAAACATGGCTGCTCCCAGAACGTGGCCCGCGTGGTAACACCAGAATTTGATTCCTGCCACCTCTTTCACTTCATGGAAGTTGATGGTCTCAATCTTGTCCATGCTTTCTTCAAGGTCTGTTTCTGTATATAGCATGTCATCCGCTGATATGTTACTGGATATAAGTGAAATGGCTAAATATCAGCTCATCTTACCAGCTTAGATTATAAAACAGTTGGAAAAAACTCCTTCTGTATTTTTGCCCACTAACAGCAAGGCCTCCATTCAATCATCCTACGTCTCCTACATTAGAAATGAAGCCCAGGTGCTCTAACATAGCTCACCTGAGCAGAGTTAAAGCATCTTTCTTTTGAACGGCCATGCTAGAATAGGTTTTTTTCAGTTCAGGAGCTGTTCTGTATTTGTCTAGAAGTACCAATCGATTCCCAGCCCTGGACAGAGATCTGCCACTTAGCTTCTAACAGTCCTCAAAAACCAAATTAAACCACACTTTTCCCATTGGCCCCCTACAAACAAGTTAAAAGAGGAATGTTTATCAGGTTTCTGACCCCAGCTAGCGTCTGCTGAGGTGAGATATGCTCAGGACCACGGCATTCACATGGAAAAGATGTATCAAGGCACGTAACGGAAGAAAAAAAAAGAAGAAAAAAAAAAAAAAAAAGAAAAAACCCCAACAACATGTAGGTAACAGAGCACTCCTTGTATATTTAATATTCGATCTGACCTTGTCCTGAAAAGTGATTTGTATCTTGAGGGGCTTAAAATTCACTACTTATGCGAAGCTTAGGAAAAAAATAGACATTAAAAAGCACGAGAGCAAGAGTGTCTTAAGAGAAAGACATGGGGGAAAAAAGGGTATTATTAAAGGTCCAAATAAGGCAAATGAAAAGAATGAGAGGAAAGATGGAAAGATTGTATTTTTGTTTTGTTTTATAGATAGGAAATTATTTGAGATACATTATCCCTGAGGCAGTAAGACAATTCATTAAGTCTGCCCTGGTTATAACATTGTTACTTATGACAACATCCAGGTTCATTCACCCGCCTCTGGTGGCTCCATCTTAAGTTTCCTATTGGATATATAGATGAAATAATTCAGGAGTTGAAGAGACAGCTTACCTGACTTTGACATAGTCTGAAAGAAGCCATCTGTAAATAGCTTTTGTGGCATGAGTCATAAACGTCCTTCCTTTAAAACTTGTTTTCTGCAAAAACCATGGTAAAGCCCCACAGTGATCTAAATGGAAACTTAAAACAGACACACAAATCCAATTAATACATTAACATTACACAACACAAATATATAATATATATCATATAATTCACTACTTCACTGGCTTAACATAGCGTCATGAAAATCCAGAAACAGAATTTGTAACCTCCTTGCTAACTATGCTGGTCTATATTCTGCACACCAGCGACTAGAAACACAACCAGGAAAAGTTAAGAGCAATACAGGAAATTTCCCAATAATTGGAATAATATGGTTTTGCCCATATAATTTCAGAATTAATTTTTTTGTAATTTACATATAAATTTTGAGGGAGAAAAATAACATGAACCAGGAACAGGATAAATGTCAAAGATATAAGAAAGCTATCAAATATGATCCTAAGTCTGCAGGTTGGACACTGTGCATTAAAACACAAACTACTAAAATAAAACTATTTGGGCACACTTCTACTTTGAGCTATCTTAAGGAAGTACTTTTGAAATATAGGTAGAACAAACACATACCACAAAAACTCCGGATTTGATACAGAATAGTTAAATCATTTAGAAATGGCTCTCCTTGTCTCTCAGCCACTGAGCAATACTTAAACCACATTCAAAGCTTGCATAAGTCTCTGAGAACCTCTTTCACTCAACATCAATAGAGAAAAAACCACAACCAACACTTTTTGGCAGTCTTTACGCAGAAAACTCATTCCAGAAGCTGTCACAATGCTGTTAAAGCAGGCCCAGTTATAACAACGTCAGACATCACAGTGAGCTTAGAGGAGAGTTGTAATGTCGAAAGTGACTGAACATCCTTCGTTTTAAAAAAATGGAAACTAAAATTTTGCCATGCCATGTCATTACCATCTGTGGAATTCTATGTACACAGCCAGTCTTAATAACCTAAAAGTGAACACAGCTTAGACCACAACCTTAGTATATTTGTTCCTAAAGGCGCAACTTACTGACTAATAAGGAGGAGATCAATCTCAGCAGGATCTATCAAATCAATGTAAGGAAGGGCATCCATTCCTTCCAGTCCAGGATGGATTCCACAATCAAGCTGAAAATGAAATAAAGTTAAATCTTCTAACAGAACATATAAAAAAACCTCTTCCGCTTTGGTCTAAAATATAGTTACTAGTGACTGCTAACTTTCGGCATCATGCAAAAGAAGTACTTTTTCCTTAAACACTGCATTTAGCATTGGATTTCACATCTTGGGCTTCTGTCTAGATGAGTTATCTCCACTGGGTAAATGAACACCTTTCAAAAGATCATAGTCTTTGTTTATAATTTTGTACCTTTGCAAGCCTTCACTCACACTTCAACAATACCTGAATATACAGAACTAGTGCATGCCAGTTATTTCAGCCACCATCTGAGAAGACAGCTGGAAAAGGGAATGAGAATATGTATGTGTTTACATGTGATTGTTTACACGTAACTGTAGGTAAACACTAGCCTTTGGTTCCACTGAAACCTAATATGCGTAAATTTTAGAACGTGCACTTAAGGCATACGTTCTGTTTGGGGATGTGGATTTATTTTACAGGACAGTCTCTGTAATGTCTACTATCATATATGCAATACTGTTCCAGAAAGCTACAAAATGTGCCTTACCTAGCACAGTGGCCACGATTTTAACTTATCTTTTTGTGATCTGAAGTACCATGAGAGAGTGTACAAATACATTAATGCAATAATTACCATTATTTTTCTTCCTTTAAACTCCAGAATAATGCATGATCGTCCTACTTCTTGGCCAGCACCTCTGCAAAAGGACAGCAAAGTCACCAAAATTACAGTAACGCACGTGGATGTACCTTGGATGGCTTTAGTGGGATTCTTTTGCTATAGAGAATAACTGCATAGTCCTTTTAAGCTCAGACAGTTGTATTTATCTCAATTGAAATGAGATAAATATTTAATGCAGCAGAAATGAAAAGAATCTGTTTGGGGAAATTATTTTGGTGTCTTATGGCTTTTACTGCATGCCTGCACACTTGGGTCTCAAAGTATTGAGAAGTATAATGAATGGGAAGTTTACTCAAAATAACAAATTACCTCGGGCTGAATAACCTTTGAAGTAGCATTCTCAAGTTGTCCAGAAGACAACTCTAGTGACGCTACCAGAAACACCTTCAAATTGCACTAGCATCTTTACCAAAGAAGAAAAACCACACAACTTAAAACAGCACAAGACCCACAGTGCTGTCGAAGCGCAAATGGCTAAAAAGACGGGGTTTTGCTCAGACAAGACTTCAATATCGCATAAGGAAAGGAATCAGCCCTTCTTGCCGAGTGTGACAGCTCTCCCAGCGACTGCAGCCTGCCCCCGACGAAATACCACGACGCGGCGGGGCAAAAGCAGCAGCGCGGGATTTCAACGCCCGGGACAACGTTCCACCCGGGGCAGGCTCCCGCCTCGCCTGTCGAGATGGCGACACACAGCCCCTCCGTCCCTTCCGCGGGACGGGGCTCCCACCCCCGGCACTGCCCGGCGGCCGGGTGGCCCCGGCGTCTCCCGGACACCCCCCTCAGGCCCGACGCCCCCCCTCAGGCCCGACGCCCCCCCTCAGGCCCGACGCCCGGCTCCCGCCGTCGCGCCCGCCCCGGGCGCTCACAGGGGGCGGATGAGCAGCTGATCGCTCTCCTCCGCCGGGATCAGGGCCTCAGCTTTCCGCTTGGCCGACATGGTGGGGGTGAGCCCCAGCGGCGACCGGCGCCGTCCCCCACCGCCCGCCTTCCGCTTCCGCCCCGCCGCGCATGCGGGGCCACCCGGAAGCGGAAGGGAGCGGGCGGGCCGGGGGCTGAGGTGAGGTGAGGTGANGGGGGCTGAGGTGAGGTGAGGTGAGGTGAGGCGAGGCGAGGGGCCAGCCGGCGACGGGGAGAGGGGTTTGTGGTCCGGGCGCGGCCTTTCTCTGGGTGTGGGGGTCCTGGCAGCGGGCCCGGGAGGAAGGGGCTGAGGCGAAGCATCCCCGGGAGGCGAGGGAGGGGATGCAAAGGGGCGCTGGGCGCTGCCTGCCGCGGCAGGGGCCGGAGGCCTGCTGTGTGTCCCTCCCCCCCCCCGGGCAGTCCGCCTCTCGCCTCTCTGTGGGAAGCGGGTTTAGCGTTTTATCCTTGATCAGGTTGTCGTTTGGGGCTAGAGGGGGAAAGACAGGCAGGTGCGGGTGCGGTGCTGCCCTGCCTGGCTGCGGGCTCTGCGGCAGGGTGAGGCGGGCAGGAGCCGGGCACAGGGCTCGGTGGTTTCCTGCATCCCTGGTGGAAAAGGTGCACCGCAGAAAAGGCTGTGCGCTAACAAGGCGCTGTCGGGAGCTCCGTCGTCATTTAATGTATTAAAAAGAGCTTGTGAATCGGTGTATGTTAAGTTGTGCCCTCCTCAGAGACTGCTGGCAGAACCGGCAAGTTTGCCTGTGTTGTAGCTGCTGCTGCTCTGAAAAAGGAGTGCCAAGTCCGTGCTGGTGGCTGTAAGGAGCCCCGAGGGACGTGGGTGGGTGTGCTGGGTGCCACCATGATGCCTCGCTGCAGCCCTTGTCGCTGAGGGTGGCTTTTGGTCTGCCAGGGACCAACCAAGTCTTTGCCTAGTGGCACAGCAGCAGCCTGGGTCTGTAATCCAGCACTGCGTTGCTCACCTAAGCTCCTTCTTGTGTGTCTCCCATCATTTGCTGCAGAGTGAGCTGCCTTCAGTAGGCTGCCTTCTCCTTTGTCCTCTTTCTTCCACCTGCTCAAAATTTCTGAAGCTCTGTACTTTAAATATTCTTCTCTGAAGCTGGGAAGGAGGGTTTCAGCACCCCCTGCCTGGAAGCCAGCATCCTGCTTCTTGACACTGGCTGGCCAAATGTTAGGTGAAGAGATTGAAATGGTAGGGCAGATACAGGAAAAATGCTTCTGGAATACTCTCAGAACTCCCAGTAGCTCAGCTGTAAGGTAGTAAATGTAACGTGCTTCTTACTTAATCTTCAGGAACATGTTAAGTAGTAATGGCTGCTCCAAGAAGTATTCAGTCAGTAGTTCTTAGAACTAGGGTTTTTTTTTTGTTTTTTTTTAATGGGAGCATAATCTTTGGAGCAGGGTTTGCATTGGATGCGCTTTTGTAGGGCACTTAGATTGTAGTTACACATACAAATTGTCTAATGCTTTGAAGTGGGAATAAAAATTTTAAATTTTGTCTTGTTTCTAAATCTGTATCATTATATGCATTAGAAACTGACATTTGCAGCAGTCAGTAAGCTGGGTAGAAGCAGGTTTTTTTATAAATCAGAATCATAAGGGAGTTGTAGCAGAGAGCTCGAGGAAATTTCCCCCAGTCACATATGAAGAACACCAAACGAATGTTACTACTTCCATTCTCAGAGTCACTACCTTACTGTTTTCCAGTTTTTGTCCATTTTTTACACAGTCACTGTGGTGTTTGCTAGGAATTCCTTCCCTTGATGATATGACAGCTTCCATTTTTATTGTCCCTACCCAGGAGATCTTCCTTGATCCAATTATGAAAAAATGTTTAGAAAAGGAAAAAAGCGACACAGCAGCAGCAGCTCCCAAAGCAGTGAAATCAGTACTAAAAGCAAGGTAAGCTGAATTTGGTACATTCTCTGTTTATGGGAGCACTTTTGTTAGTTGCAAGTTGACAGTTCAGTGGTTTGCTCGCACTGATGGTAGGGTATGATTTCTGTCCTGGTTTGAGGTAAAACGGAACTAATTTTCTGTTCAGTAATTTTAGCTTTTTCAGCTGGGCCCCTTCTAACTAACTAAACTCTGAAATTAACAGCATATTGTTCAGAAACTGTTCACCCTCACAGTGATAAGACCTGATTATACCAAGGAATCTAATGCAGAGAGGCCCTTGCTTAGAGGGCGTAGAGGGGTCCCACCTGTAGGGAGGAGCGGACAGGACAGGTGACCCCAAACTGACCAACAGGGTATTCCATCCCATCTGCCCCATGCCCAGTATAAAAGCCGAGGGATCAAAGGGTCAACTCTCTTCAGTGGCCGATGTCCGAGGAGGACCCTGTCTGTTTGTCTGCCTTTGATCCCCATCCGAGCATTCCTGACTCCAGATCTGGAATCCAGCTCCTGTCCATCACCGAGTCCCGCCTGGGACTTTCCCCTGCGCCTGCTGGGATGTTATCTTCATCCTGGGAGCTTGAGATGGTTTTGTATATACTGTATACTTTTTTTTTTTCTTTTCGCATTATTATTATTTCATTATTTATTAATATTTTCATTAGTTTAGTTTTTTTCTAAACTCATAAATCTCTTCCTCTCCTCTCTTTTCCTCAGAGCGGGGAGGGAGGGGTCAATCTGTCGTTCTGATCGGCCAATCTTGTCAAAACCACGACAGATTAATGGCCGCCGAGGGATTAAGAGTCCCGTGCTCTGCTGCCTGTGCCAGCCGGGCGTGGTGGCGCACGCCTGTAGTCCCAGTGCGTTGGGAGGCTGAGTCCGACGGATCGCTGGGGCCCCGGGTTCGCGACTGTGTCGCAGGCGCCCGCGCTACGGCTGGCAGCATGGCGGCTGGGCCTCCCCAGGGCGGTTGGAGGTGTGTAATCCACAGATTCCCATGGATGAATTTGTGCATTACGCCCCCTCCGCAGTCGGAGCGGGTCGCAGCTCCTTGTGCCGGCCACTGCTGGCGGGATCGCGGCCGCCTCCGTGTGGCGCCTGTAGACCAGCCCGGGCGACCCAGCGAGACGCGGGCTCCTCTTTTCCCCTAAATCTGTCGTGGTTTTGACCGATC